>JAUTBV010118942.1:0-29220 GCA_032361325.1 Lepetodrilus fucensis
CTGCATTGCCACTCTACAGTCAGTGCATCCTATCAATATCGAGTCAGAAAGGTAACTTTCGCGAACATTGATGCCGGCCTCCCTGGGCGGGATTTGAACCTGGAACCTTTGGCTCCAAAGTCAAACGTTCTACCACTGCGCTACCACAATCAAATAGCTAGAATCTATTCTAAGTAATGATAAAAGCTGATGTCCTCACCATTAACCCCACCCGTCACAACCAACACGGTTGACACGGTCTGTTGGTCGATAGCGTAAGCGTAGGTTCCGGCAGAATCTGATTTTGTGGTAGCTATGAAGAGCATTTGGTCTTTACCATACGGAACTATCCGGATATTCGAGCTCGAGGACAACTCCACACCATTCTGGGTCCACTTTCCTGTGTTGATATTCGGTTCAGATAACGTGGTTTTAACGAATACCGTCGTTCCAATCGTCACTGGACTAACAGGCACGATTGTCAGACCACTCACTATGGTGACGATGACTCCTGCCGACAAGCAAACACAGTGTAAATAGTTAATAATATTAACTAATTATTATTAACAGTCATTATGAACATTCTATTGTTAGTACACAGGGGTGCGTTCAGTCGGAACAGGGCTGAGTAATGCTGGCCGCACACTAGCGATTTCCGTTGCCAATTTTTGTCGGCCGACGGAAAACCGCAAGTGTTGATATTTGGAGCACCGCACACTATATATATCTAGGCTATAAGCTGCTTAGTTAAACTGGTTTCCTGTCCCATATACGGTTCATACGACTCTTTAGACATGTACATACAGTGGCTAATTTTTTAAGCCGCTTGCATGCGCTTGTCTGATTAAACGCATCCCAGGCTTACCAATGAAATATCAGTATAGCAATAAAATTATATGATTTGTATTCGATATTCGATGAGTTTGCACACCAAAAGTGAAAAATAAAAATAAAAATTATTCAATCTAATTTGATTGCTACGCTGATTTCAATGGTAGGCCTATGTTGTTATAGGCCTACCATTGAAATCAAGACGACCTGAACACAATAAAGGAACGCTTCGCTAATAGTCAGTACGAGTAGGCCTATATGTTATGAACAAGAAGACATGCACACTTTTAACTAACACACACGTGTTATTAAAATGCACTAGTACACGTATCGGTGAATGAAGTCGCAAACCTCTACGCTAATAATCCAGTTCATATGAATAGCAAAACAGTTTACTGAATGAATATAATTATATCTTTTAAAAATTTTTTTATTTCTTCCTACCCTTAATTTATTTGGTTGAGTATATATTACAATTTAGTATCTACCATATCTTTGTATCTAACTTCTGCGGGCAACTCACGTGTTCCATTAATACAAGGGCTGGTACTACAGTCCACATATACGGTCTTTGCATTACTTCCACGGCATGTTGTCCCGGAACCGGAAGTTGCTGGGGTCAGACACGTTCTTATCTTGGTCTTTGTCCTCGTTGCATTTCCGCAGGTCTTCGGACAGGATTGATATACCCATGGACCGAATTCGCTCCATACACCAGTACCATTAACTAAAATGTCGAACAGGTTATATTTTAATGTTTTGTATTTTTATTTGTGTAGAGTCTATTATATTTTACAATATTATCACTACATCTATATATAACCATTAATTATTTGTTAAAAATAATCTATTAAAATAACATAATTGATATGGTTCAAGTGCTAAGTTGTGGCATACAGTGGAGCTTGCCGTCAAAAAATGCGGAACGCATAATTGTATTTTTTTTTTAGTCGTTCAAAAACAAGCAAATAATAAGCACGACCGATACCCACCCAATAGAAACATACATTATGCAAGCACTTGCAATATAGCATTGCTCATACATTTTGTGATTTGTATTGTAAATGTCATTACATTTATTTTAATTGAGTGTTATCTGTCACTTTCAAGATTCTAACTTTCATTACAATTATTTGCCTAATATGTGGCATATACAACTTTACGTGTCCGAATTAGAAGGTAATATAAACATATCCTCCTCATCGTTCCCTTACATTTTAACGGTAGTATAGTTTACAATTACTATTAATTATGATACAGAATAAATATCATAGTAATATTTTTGTTCTTTGTTTATAACAGAACATCGGTAAACGCACGTGCAAGGATATTATCATTTCATTTTACAAAACCATGTAACTGCAAAACTGTTCACATAACAAATAACTTTAAACCGAAATTCAGGTACCTGACTGATATCACAAGACCGAATAATGTTTTATGTTCTGTCAATATTTTCAGTAGTAAGAAGAACAACACAGTATACTGTACTCTATTATATACTCAACAAAAATAGTTAAGCATCAGTAGCCATTTGGAACATATACACTTAGCTGATTAGTAGGCTAGCAACGAAGAATGTCCACACATATACAGGCTCCAGATACTCTTGGAAAACTTGCAAAACCATTAGATGAACTATGGCACCATATTCCTGAAGTCGAGTACTGAGATTTTGTAGAAAGCTTCGCCGCAAAATATCTACCGGCCTTAAAGGCATAATATCACAGATGGTTTACCGATATAGTGGTCTAGCACGGTTTTACCTGAAAATAAATGCATTTGTTTTGACTACACAGGTACATTATACAACAAGTTACTTATTCCACATGTCTCACTAGTTATCAACATTTGATTTTTTTATATAATATTTATTAATTATGAACGACTCGCACATAATGGGGCCAGTGGTCGTGACAGTTACGTTGACCGTGTTCACTGAGTAGAGTTATCTCCCTTAGTCAGGAATCTAAAGGAAATGTGAGATTGGACGTATTTTATACTGGTTATACCAGGAAGTGTATAAAATAAACTGCAATGGAATTTTACCTACCCTACAGCGGTGAAAATATATTTGGAGATACAATAGCGATTATGTGTATGCTAATTGTACTTTACATGTTTAACTCTTAATTCGGTCCAAAACGACAACTTAATCTGTGTCAGACTGTGATATTATGCCTTTAATTTATTGTGTTGAGTATATATCTTCTTCCTCACCATCAACACCAATAACGGTAACAGTCAGAATTGCGGATGTTGTCTGTCTGCCTATAGTGTATGCGTAGGTTCCAGCAGAATCTGATTTGGTGGCAATTATGACCAAGGTCTGGTCTTTGCCCGACGCTATTATTTGGATGTTTTCCCCTGCTGACAACTCTACTCCATCTTGTGTCCACTTCCCCGTTGTGACACTGGATTGACTCAACGTTGTTTGCATATATACGCGTGTTCCAATGGGCACTGTGCTGGCAGGGGAAAACTTTATGCCACTCACAATGGTGACTGCCGTTTCTGCCAAGTAATTAAAATAGTCATTTTATAGCATATAACATGCAATGAAAATAAATTATTAAACAAAATATAAAATAAGAAATTAAAAATTAAAAAAATAAGAAAATAACATGCAATGATATCCGCAATAATAGAATAACTCATTTCTGTAATAATACTGATTTAACGACATGTCAAGGTGGACCCATACGCGTCAATCGGTCGTAACCGTGCGTGGTATCGCACCGTGTAAACGTACATGCGACGCGATTCGCAACGACAGAGATCAGGGGTCCTATTCTCGAAACGTTCTTACGATCTTCTTAGCCTAAGAACGTTCTTAACTTTATATTAAGGATACATATAGCATGAGCTATTCACGTTCTTAAGCTAAGAAGATCTTAAGAAGTTTCGAGAATAGGGGCCCTGATGCGTAGAACAAGTTCTACTCGTAGAGTCATTAAATGAAAACGAAATAAGGCAACTTTATAATTAGGTGTTTTCTCTTTACCATGCATTTCGAATTGTGTCCCCCTATTGCATTTATATTAATATGTGTCCTTATTTATAGATGGAATTATCGACAACGATTAACATTGAGGCATTGATAGGAAATCCACATTCAGTATACTCACGCCCATCGACTGAATGCTGTGAAGAGATGATGAACAGTAATGCATATACTAGTATCACCGGACAAGTATGAAACCTAGAAAAAATAGCAAATGAATTCCATAGGTAAACTATGCAATATATATATTCTCTTCTTCAAAGAGTTGATGACAAGTTGGAATCCCCTGATTCCATACTAAATTTAACTTACACCTGGCATTGCCTTCCGACCCTCTGCTCCCGCGCATGCGCCGTGCTAACTTCCTTTCTCCCATGTGTTCCTTGTTTACTCTTATCCCCTAAGAGAGCATGGTATCCTTTTACAGAGCTCTCTTATCCGCTAAGAGACCAGTGCATTATTCCATAAAACTCTCTTATCCGCTAAGCGACCAGGGTATCCTTTCACAAAGCTCTCTTATCCGCTAGGAGACCAGGGTATCCTTTCACAAAGCTCTCTTATCCGCTAGGAGACCAGGGTATCCTTTCACACAGTTCTTAATTATCCGCTAAGAGACCAGGGTATCATTTTACAAAGTTCTCTTATCCGCTAAGACACCAGGGTATCTATTCACAAAGCTCTCTTATCCACTAAGAGACCAGGGTATACTTTCTTGAAGCTCTCTTATCCGCTAAGAGACCATGGTATCCTTTCACAGTGCTCGCTTATCCGGCGAGAGACAATGGTATCCTTTTACAAAGCTCCCTTATCCGCCAAGACACCAGGGTATCCATTCACAAAGCTATTATATCCGCTAAGATACCCGGGTATCCTTTTAGAAAGCTCAGGGTATCCTTTCACAGATCAGGGTATCCTTTCACAAAGCTCTTATCAGCTAAGATACCCGGGTATCCTTTCACAAAGCTCTCTTATCCACCAAGAGACCATAGCGCTAATTAGCTATCGGCAAAGAGAACGTTATAGTCTCTTATAGGTTTGCATGAAATGCATTGACACTCCTACTTCATGGAATGAAAAACAAAAATACTTCATTTTCTTATCTCATTTGACCTAACCAAAATAAATAAAAATATTGCATCTGTTTATATACGATCACCAACTATTTTGAGTAAGTATTATTTTATGCAGATGGACGACGTCGTTCGACAGAAGGAACAGGTAAAAAGGCTCGATTTTAGCCTATGTGCATGTGCCTTATTTTGAACGTTGCCCCTCTGCAAAAAATAATACTTACTCAAAATAGTTGGTGATCGTATATAAACAGATTTTTTATTACAGTTTTTTATTATTTTAAATTTTGGTTAGTTTTATAAAAATGTTATTCCATGAAGTATTTACCGAGATAATCTACGAAATAGGGTTGGCAATGCATTTCATGCCAAACTGTAGTGGATAAGACAGCTTCGTGAACAGATACACAGTATCATTAGAAACTCCTTACAGTATCATGGCATGACACTTTCAACTCGGGATTTCCTGGTTTATTTGCTAACATCCACGTTATTAAGTGTCCAGGACATGCAGGACACTAGCAGGACACTAGCTGGACACTATCAGGACACTAGCAGGGCACTAGCATGACACTAGCAGGACACTATCAGGACACTAGCAGGACACTATCAGGACACTAGCTGGACACTAGCAGGACACTAGCAGGACACTAGCAGGGCACTAGCAGGACACTAGCAGGGCACTAGCAGGACACTATCAGGACACTAGCAGGGCACTAGCAGGACACTATCAGGACACTATCAGGACACTAGCTGGACACTAGCAGGACACTAGCAGGACACCTAAACCTTTTAGCCACGTCACTATTAGCAGGGAGTTCCTAACTAGAAAGAAATACATGTGCAATACCTACCCCGACATAACTGAACCTCGCCTGCTACACCTTTTCCACATAGACTATGAGGTGTACCACGAATTCAGGCAAGACTAACAACTATCTATACACTATGCATAGGTCCCCAGAATACTTTGCGTGTAACATTCATCTGAATGGGCATACAACGACAATGATTTCAATAGCTCATGTCATGGGAACACATATCGACGGACGAATACGGCCACAAATCTCATAGATATGTTATCGCTTTTTGAACAATAATGGATATCCAATTTGAAACATTGGGATTTAGTAGTAGAATATAAAACTCGGCTATCTACAAATTGACAAATTATGCATTAACGAACTATAGCAGGCGATATCACTATTCGAAGATATAATGCTACTTTACGACTTTAGGCATGCACGGGAACATGAATGTATATCTACTTGTCGAACTACTAAAGCTGTGTTTCCATTAATACGGCTTCGGTTCGGCTGCGGTGTGGGTAAAAACCGGATGCAAGTGTTTCCATTTATACGATCCAGGGGTGCGTTCAAAGACAAAAGGGATGAGTAAGTCGCTTAGCTAAACTGGTTCGCTGTCTCGTGTACGGTTCATATTACTCTTGAGACACTGGCTAGTTTGGTAAGCCCTAGGTGCGGAGCGCCTGCGTGAGTTTGTTTTCGATCACGTTTAAATAGTGAAATCACTTGCATCCGATATATAGGGGTCATTTCCGGTAACAGGAAGAATTTCGACGGTTGCTATACGGACAGCAAGTCTCGTCAGGGTCATTTCTGGTGACAGGAAGAACTGGAAGAACTTCGACGGTTGCTATGAATGACGTCTGAATCGTGACGATTTCATGCGAGGTCACAATGGGATATCTTCAAATGTATAGCGCATTTAGGTGTTTGACCGGTTTATGTCACCGGATATTGAATGAATCTCGGGATAGCTCGTGTCATGCCTGTAAGCGCGGATGTTTGCAAATATAGCTCTATATAAATATTTGCAATATCAATGATAGACATAGCTAACAATCACGCTATATTTTCCACACTCACCACATTCTGTTTGTAACTGTAAGCATCAACGAAATGAAAATTCGAGATTATTTTAAAGGCATACTATTAAATACTAGCACGGTTTTACCTGAAAATAAATACATTTGTTTTGACTACACAAGTCCTTTATGCAACCGGTTACTTATTCCACATGTCTCACAACTTAATCCATGATATTATGCCTTTAAACAAAAATAAAAGACACAAAACAATAAAAATTAATTTTGTGTACATCGTCTTTAATGCGTATTGTACATGATCATTTAGAAGTATCAACCAAAGGTGATGAATTCAAGATGGTTAGAATTACAGTCAGATCAATCAACAATCAAGCATATACATTCATTAATCTCCAGTATCCAGCTATATATATGTTAGCTGTTTAAAGGCGCTTGGAGCATTATGTCTAATCACAGATGTAGTGTATCAGGGGACGTCCTCTCGAAACATTCTTACGAACTTCTTAGCCTAAGAACAGTTCGTAGCCATACTATAAGAATCGTTAAGAACTGTTCTTAGGCTAAGAAGTTCCTAAGAACGTTTCGAGAATAGGCCCCCGGGTGTTTAATGAGTATTTACAAGACATTACAACATATGTTTCGTTGGTTTATTTATAACATCTATTCACAATCAAGAAAACATAAGTGTGCGATCATACTTTCAAAATTAACATAATTCCACTACATTATTAAATAACTCAACATGTTTCTCTTATAAACACAACGATTGCATAGATAGTGCATATACATCATCATGAATTGTTTGGTTCAATGTGGGTTTTGAGTAGCTTTCGAGATTATTTCACTCATACCATGGCCACGACTTGCATGTTTATTGTGTACATGCTTGGAATTCCATCGGTCTTAGAATATGCACTCCCGATCTACCAGGTTTTGGTGTCCATTTAAATGATAAAATGAGAAATAACTAATACGACGCAGTCACAGATCGAACCACAGACCACGTGACCGGAACCTAGCATGCAATGCAAGAAGATGACTGAACATCGTCTACCGATAAGAAAACTAGAATATGACTGAACATCGCATACTGATGCGACAATAACATGACTGGACATCATCTAGTTATAGAAAACAAAAAGATGACTGGTTATCGCACGAAGAGGCGACTAGTACACGACTGGACATCTTCTACAGTATACATGAGAATGACTGGACATCGTATAAAGCACATCTATACTATCGCATTATGAGGAGAGCTGATACGAACAATAGACACGCCATCTTGCTCATCTCGACGCTAGCTGCACCATCTGAAAATACACATTATCTTGTTAGTTCGAAGCGGGTGAGGTTCGGACCGTAGCTGTTATACTGAGCCGTACTCGTATATATGGTTTGACATGAAATGCACTGACATCCCTATTTCGTAGATTATCTCGGTAAATACTTCATGGAATGGAGAAAAACAATGGCTTATTTCACTTGCCCTAACCAAAAAGAAAAATCCAAAAAAAAGATATTGCACAAGTAATACAAAAACTGTTTATATAACGACCACCAACTATTTTGGCTATTATTTTATGCAGAAGGAAACTGATAAAAATGCTCGATTTGCACGTGCTGATGCTCTTCTTCACATACCTGCACGTGCGAATTCGGCCTATTTGCCTGTGTCTTCTTTCGAAGGTCGCCCCTCTGCATAAAATATTACTTACTCAAAATATTTGGTCGTCGTTATGTAAACAGATTTTGTATTACTTGTGAAATATTTGTTTTTATTTTGGTTAGGGCAAGTGAAATAAAAATAATAAGTTTTTTGTTAGTTTTTCATTCCATGAAGTATTTACCGAGATAATCTACGAAATAGGGGTGTCAATGTATTTCATGCCAAACTATAGTAGTCACCATTTTGGTGATCACGTGATATTTGATAGATTTGTCCACGTCCATGTATAAAATTATATCGTGCACGTGAATACTATCACTTGATCAACACAATTATGTGACGTAATGCGCAGGGATTCTGTATTGGTGTTTAGAGGCACTTTCAAGATTATTTCACTTATTTCAAGGCTGGTCAATTTAGGGCAGGAGAAAACGCGAACTTTCCGTAGCGCTGAATGTTGCAGTAAACCTGTGAGCTCCGGCTGGTACTGACAAGACCAAGGATTATAACTGCATTGTCACTCCACAGATAGTTGATGCCGGACTTCCGGGACGGCATTTGAACCCGGGAACTTTACATTTGGTCACTGCCTAGAAATAGGGACAGTAAGTCTCGGCGTTGCTATGGATGACGTCTGAATCGTGACGTTTTCATGTGAGGTCACAATGAGATAACGTCAAATGTGTAGCGCATTGAGGTGTTTGACCGGTTTTTATCACCGAATATTAAATGAATCTCGGGCTATCTCGTGTCTACTTACGGCACCTATACGTACTTATCGGACAGTTGGTCTCTATTGTGTTCCTCACAATGTTCACTTGTTGTTCCACTCCTCCGGCATATGGACAGGAATCCAGAGGCCCAGAATCCTCAACACACTTCAAGTAGTCTTCCGCTGACCTGAACACGTGACATACGACAACTGATCACGTGACATCCGGGTATTTTGTATCGGTTTAGGTGACTGGCTATTTTCGCCACTCACATTAATTAGGTATTTAATTAATTTCATATTGCTTAATTGTTGTCCTTCTAATGATTTTGGGTTTCTCATGATCATAAAACCGCATGCACTTGGCGGGAGTGAGTTTAACGTCGCTGCGGGAATCTTTCACCCATTTGCGACGATAGTTGCGGGACTAACTGTCAATAATAATAAATGTTTTAAAGGCATACTATCACAGATAGTTATGGTTGTGTTTGACTAGTTCTTAGCTATAACTGCAAAGTACATTCACTTGACATACATAAAATCATGTTTGCACTTCCAAAAAGCTTTCCACCACTGTGTGGTTGACACATCTCCACTGCAACCCCCTTATAGACTTCATTATCTTTTATGCAAGGGGATATAACTCTAATATTTGCTCGCACATTCCTTATGAAATCAGTTGATGCATCAAAGACAAGATAAATAGCGAAACGTTCCCTATATTCATACAACACATTTATATTTTGATAACTATCAAGTACTGGGGACTAAGTACATTAGTAAATAACAACTTTGGAGTGGATAAATTAAGCCTAATTAGTCTCAGATCGAAATTCGTTTGTCCATTATACAGGTCTATCAACTGTGATATAATGCCTTTAAGTATTTTAAATCAAAATTCAGAAACATACTTGCAATACGATGGATTATCGCCGGATTGATCCATGGCGTAAAACTGGCTGAAGCACCGGAGTATCTTGCAACCTGAAAAGTAGAATGTGTCCTTGTGTCAACACATTCTAGCTGGGATTGTTTCTCTTTTTACGTGAGGTGCTCCCATGTCCTAATATACTACTCAATATTTGCTAAGGATCGTACCATTTTGGTAGGAAAAAAATATTCAATGACCCCATATTGAAATATAATATAATATAATACCACCCTTAATAGTGATCCTAGCAACTTTTTAGTAGTATATATGGCCATACGACTGACCACATCGTAAGTGTAACAATTCTGATCACCAAATGTAGTTATTTAGGAAAATAACACCGTGTTTTTAGATTAGTAAACACTCTGAAATATATATAAAAAAAATTAAAGTTGTTGACAAAAGATAGTTTTAATTTAACCTGTATGTGAGTTTTGTCCATTTCAACATTACCTGCCATGTTCACAAAATTGTACTGTTCTCCCTCTCCGCTTACATTATCTGAAATAAAAACACAATACATAATTGTCAAGTCTGTATATATTTATTCTCCAGCCAATATTATAAGTTGACACGAGCTAGTCCGAGATACATTCAATATCCGGTGACATAAACCGGTCAAACACCTAAATGCGCTACACATTGACGATATACCATTCTGACGTCACGATTCAGACGTCATTCATAGCAACCATCGACATTCTTACTGTCACCGGAAATGACCCCGACGACTTACTGACCCTATTAAAATCTTACACTCGTGTTGGTACATAGGGGAACTAACTCGAGGAAGGCAATTTGGAAATCTTCCGGAAGTTCACGTCAAGAGACAAATATACGATTGGTTTAATACAAGGAGTTAACAATAATAACAATAATAATAATTGCATTTATATAGCGCAATGCATCAAATTATATTAATTACAAGTATTTTATTGATATTGTGGCATCGTCTTGCTTACCTGATTTGCACATTTTCCTCAACGACGACAACTGTAGAGCTAGCGCTTTAACGGTTTCTTGCTGGATATTGCAAGTTGATGAGGCCGTTTCGAAACAGGAATAGATCGGTACGGTAACCCTGAAATAATAACGAGGTAACCAATAACAAAGAAGAAACAAAAAAGAGAAAAAAAGGATAACAATTGAGTCATTTACCTTTACATGTATCCCAATGGTATTGTATTGGAAGAAATTTGATAAAACATTCCCACTTCTATAGTAGGAATACTCTTATGGAATTAAGTGTTCGTATTGCATTGGCTAATAAATCGCTAGTGTGCGGCCAGCATTAGCGACAACAATAAGGTAATACTGTGCGTATACGCTGTAGAATGCTCACTGTAATTCATCATGTTCGTTTGCGTACACAATTGCAATCTATACTTAAAAACCGGAAACAAACCGAGATCGATATTATATGCCCAACATTATCTTTTTCAATTGAATCTAATTGCTTATTTATTTGTCTACCCAACCTACTTACAACAGAAAACCAAATTTCGGGCGCCAACTTAAATACGCACTAGTATATTATGTTATATATAGCTAGGTTACTGCTGTGTCCGGAAGCATGTCCTTGTAGTCAATGGTATGAGTGCAAATGAATACTGGTATGGCCTGGCTTTCATGAAGACTGAGATCAAGGTTGTCTACGTCTACTCACCTACACTGAAAGCTCGTTGTGTTGGAATGAGCCAAACCATTCTGTTCACCTGCTTTTACCATGCCTTCTCTGTAGGCAGTAATTAAGCATGTCCTTAACGGTGAGCATGTCTGTACTATGACTGATATGTCTTGAATGCCGTTAGCTGCAACAAACAATACCATATTACGTAGATTCTACATTTAAAATGAATTATTAATATTTAAACATTTCGAAGAGAGGTGTGTGTGTGTATGTTGGAGAGAGAGAGAGAGAGAGAGGGAGAGAGGGAGGGAGAGGGAGAGACAGAGAGAGAGAGAGAGAGAGAGAGAGAGAGAGAGAAGGGAGGATTATGGAGTTCTACGTCGCTGTGGTAATCTTTCACCCATTTGCGACGATGAAGAGAGAAATGGGGTGAGAGGGAAGGCGATAGATAGAGAAAGGTAGAGAGAGAGAGAGAGAGAAAGAGCGAGAGCGCGAGAGAAAGAGGGAGAGCAAGAGAGAGAAAGAGAGAGAGTGAGAGAGAAAGAGAGAGAGTGTGTGTGTACAACAATGGAGTGTGAACGTAATTAAAGTACCTCCGAGGTTCGAGGATGAGACAGACAGAGTGAATATGGAGTTTAACGTCGCTGCGGGAATCTTCCACCCATTTGCGACGAGAAACAGACAGAGATAAGACAGAGACAGACAGAGAGAAAACTTTACCTGTTGCATGTACACGTGCAAATATACAACTTACAATTCGATGTTGATTTAATCATATTCTGTACTATCGCCTGGATTTCCACATCCGAGAGGCCCTGTAAGGGATTCATTGTCGTTCGTTTCTGGGGTGTATTGAAGTCAGTTTTCCCTGAACAGTAAGACTGGACGGCGAACGCTGCTGACCGATATGTCGACTCCGCCATCAGCGTCTGACACGGGACGACGCACGCCATATAGTTGCGAAGTCCACTGTAATTATTGTTCAAATAATTTGAAGTGGTAAAACTCGGAGCTTCAGCACTCTTAAGGGCCTTACACACCAGAAGCGAACGTTTTGTCGCCGCGACAATCAGTGGCGACAACAAAAATTCAATCGAAATTTATCATTGCGCATTTTGCTTTTGGTGTGCAAGCATAGATACAGTACAGTACATGATATTGGCCTACTTCGGGCGGTTCAGTGTGTCTAGTTTAGTCATTGAACATGTATAGTTGTTGCTAGACAAGCTTTCGTGTTTCGTACGTCAGTTTAGCCTTGGTTTCGCGACTTTGCGCGAACTCTAGCATTGCTCTAGCTCCTCTAGAAACCGCCCGAAGTATGCCATTATATGGTTCTATATCAGAACGTAAATCGCCGCGAAATCCGCCTCTGTTGTGGAAGTACCTTTATTTATAATGTCTCGTGATTTAAGAACACTCACGGTTTGTTGACATATTTCATGGGCAAACGTATTTTACCTGATGGTATGAACATTTAATTTGTCTACACAGCCATATTAGCCAATAAGCTACATTGTTTTAATTTTCCGCAATGCTTTTCAATATTTTCATTTTATATTATTTTTTCTACTTTTTTTGTTGTTTTCTTTTGGTCCTATACAAACCTATGAAAATTTATGAAAATATTGAGAACCAGAATTGGGTCCGGGCCCGTTGAATAGACCGCAAGAGTGGCTCTGGGTCCCGGACATAGATCTCACCCGCTAACACCTATTACTAGTACTAAGAATTTGAATTTTACAGCAGCGTCATAGGATGTTTGTGATACTGTCTAACTTGTATATGTTACAGTCAATGTCTAAAATCAGGCAATGTGTAAAATTACTCAAATTTTCAGTGAATTTTCTTTCACGGAATCAATTTCTTTTATGCCTGAAATGAAAAACTGATTGCATTTATTTGGCTCATTGACTGGCATGAATTTAATGAAAGAAAATGAAGATTATTTATTTATTTTCACACATAATTGCATACATTTGTATATGTTTTCACACAAAAGTGTGTGGATACATATCAAAATGTATGCATTATCTTCATTTTCTTTCTGCCAGTCAATCTTTCAAATAAATGCAGTTAATTTTTCATTTCATTTAAAACATTGAATCTGTGAATTAAAATTCAATGACAATTTGAGTCATTTTACACATTGCCTGTAACAAATACATGAAATAGTGTGTTGTCATGCAATTGGAATATTTCCACTTTTGTGAAGATTACGGTAAAACATGATTTTCTTTTTAATGTTGTCGGGTTCGTAGTGATTAAAATACCATGCAACACAAATTAGACTACAACAAATACGATATCACACGCGTGTACTTATCTGTTCGGTGGTGGAATGGTTTAAACATATTTTATTTCAAAAATATATCTGAAAGTGGATTGGCAAACAAGCAAACTGCTTATTTTAATGCCGCTCCATACATTACAAAATACATACATAAATCATACAAATACATAAATATATGAATACAATATTGGTGCCGAGGTGATGGGTGAGACATCGTGAGTACTAATTTGCAAGTTTGTAACAAACTTCATTTTAATAAATCTTCAAAAGTTCAAGGATGGGAAGCAAAATAATGTGTTTTAAATTAGTTCAGATGGGTAATCTACGTGATCTGCTAATGAAAGAATGAACCAACTGCAGTATTTCTCTATTGACTGATGCCGAAACTCCCGAGCAAGCATACCATATTGTTTTTAGGTCAAATCGTTTTGAATAGAAATACATTTCGCTTCTTAATTCAGTATATTCGGAGCATGTTAGAAAGTAATGTAAAGCATCTTCCAAATAATGACCACAAGAGCAAGATGGAATAGGAATTAAATTTGTCAGCATTTACATCGCTACAGCCAAGTCTGAGGCGAGTATGGATAATCTGGCAAGTTCTAGTACCCAAATTTAGATCGAAATATATTTCATTTTGAGACTCTTCCTTTATGATAGATTTAAATTCACCTAGCGTGTTAGCTGTTGTACACGAGTCAGACAGCGAGTTCCAAATTTTAGTAGTATCTGGTAGGAATAATATCGGTGGGGGAATAGCCAGCAGATATCAGCAATATCTGTAATATAACATTGGCATGCTACTTATTTCAACTACTAGTAAGGTAAACGGCATACTTGATGTTATGCAAAGCAACATATCAAATAAACCACACTTTACAATTGCATTACTAGTATACATCTGGTATAATTATGATGTGAGGAATAGATCAAGAAACCAAGGGCAATAGATTCTACAGTTGGTGCGGACAATGAACGTATTCAGGTGTGTTCAGGAACGGCATGTGTTTGCGAACGACATGTGACGGCCTTGCATTGCCATTGGTATTTCGATATATACTAGTATATATAGTCGCATCGTATGACTGACGTGTTTACAACCACGCTGTTCTAGTGAAATTAAAAATTAACATTCAACCATTTCTGAGAATACGATATGTCAAGCAAAGCCATGCTTGCAAAACAATACTGCCAAACAATGAGTCATGCAGGTGTGGATGTCCTAGTCATTTGCATATATTGGACAGGATTACTGCATAAATATAGCCAATATGACACGTCTGAATTCGTGGATAAAATATGCACGCACTTTCCGCAATAACAGACATAAACAGTCGCATACGCTGACCCTGGCTACAAGATTGATGTTCACGCTTGTGCATCTATTAATTACACGTTTGAGATTAACTTCCTATTACTGAAATACTGTCATCGTGGTGTCCATCATCAATATATACAATATAATAACTCTTTTCCAAGGGGCAGAATATACATTGCACATTCTTAAATTGCTTGGCATATTTGATTACCGGTACTCTTGTTTAATTTATGTTTGATAAATACAGTATTCCAGTTTTATTTCGGACATAAGTAACAGCCCGAAAATAACATCATCATATATAACTATATTGAGGTATGAGTTTGATAGGATCTAACAGCCATTGTACTGCACACAGATCACACTTGTATGCAATGTGTTAATTTGGTTTTCGAAGGTACTTTATCTGGCTATTATATATAATTACAAACTTCGAAATAGTAGATATTATGCTATTTTATAGTACATGCTACAATTGTCGGTTTCAAAGTTTGAAATACTAAAAAAAAATCCAGGTTATAGAGCGGAGTGTACTTCCACGCCATTATAGTATAGTCTAGGATTATTATTATTATTATTATTATTATTATTATAATTAAATATTATTATTATTATTATTATTATTATTATTATCATCATCATTAATTATCATTATTAGTTTTATTATAATTAGTATAATTAATTATTATTATTATTATTATTATTATTATTAATAACAATATTATTGTTATACACGTAGAGATCAATAACCATAGAATGATGCCCAATCTCCCGCAGAACATACAGCATAGTTTCTCCACACACGAACTGAGTAACACACATCTCTTCCCACCTCGATCCTTCCCTTCCCAAACTGATCGAGTGGGTATTAATAAGTAAGATAACTGTGCATTTCAGTAACATATTAACAACACTTGATATTATATTTAATTAAGATTGATAGGTGTAGGCGATCGATACTGGATATTCAAGAATAGGTCTTGGCTATAAGTGGCCGAATACACCGCCTATTCAGATGCATGTAATATCATCCAGGCCAGATAGCAAAGGAACCTATTCAATGGGCCCAGTAGCCAGGAAGTAACTGAACATGATTGCCCACGTTATCCATTCAACACACGGCTCCAATGGTTCACGTGGAAAGCTATGAATAGTTTTAATCTCACAGTATGGAATATAACAGCAATTCAGTTTTTACATGATGTTCACAGTTTTTATGGGTTCCAGAGGAATACATCATAATGCGCCCACAGTGTCTGCATCTGATATTATATACATTAAGAATGTCCATGAATATCGGCATGCGAGATGAACCCTTGCCACATAGGTCTAGTTATAGCAAGGGGACACACGTACGTATGTGTACACGGTACACGTAGATACTCTCATCAAAGTAGATGTCACTATCTTAGGATACGAACAAGAATTAGTACTGTGATACTGTAGGTATAGCAGTATTCAGAGGTTCTATAGCGATATTTGTTTTATGATAATCGATTACTATTCATGTGTAGTTGATATCTAAAAACTGCGCGATGAGAACATGTCTATCATATAAATCGAAATTAATAATTTATTTTTCATCTGACCTCGAGATTGCATACATATTTTGAGTACGAGTTCATGCTCAACTCAAATTGTGTATGTTTTCTTTTTAATTTGTTAGCGAAACTTTGAGTTGAGCATGAAATCCTGCTCGTGACCTCAGCTCAGGGCCGGTGACATGACGTCATGACGTCATGACAACTACTAGAAGTACGGCACGACTTCGGCTCATAGTTAGTTGATTACTGTTGTATGGTTTCAGTTTTAGAATTACTAGATAAGTAGCACGATCGTAATAGGATACGACGAAAAGACGTCCAAGAATGACGACGCTTTGACATTCAGTATTAGATCCTATGTAGACAATCATATATGAGTGATGAGGACAGAAATGGTCTGGAGAAGTCTACGAGGTGATAACCACGACTCCCCACAGAACCACAGAACCACTAGTCATTGCTGAGACAGAGCTCCTTGGTGTGAAACTGCATGATGTGGTTCATAAAATAGATATCTAACATGTAATTTACCGGATAGAATCAGACAGTATGGTGACTTTCAAACAAACAAATGCACACATTTTGTTTGTCAAAAGCTTGGTCAGCATCTACAAGCATCTATAAGCAGATATCATCTTGATGGGCAGTATGAAGGAATATACTTGTATTTTTTAATGGGAAAATTTGGACCTTAAAAGTGTATTTTTTTTTTTTTTTTTCTGTTATAAATGGGTTTATTATTTTATCGTTCTGTTTCGATCAGATTGTTAAAAAATAAAGTAATTTTATGGCATTTGCTCGTCTTAGGTGAGAATCATGGTATTAAATATGTCACATGCAAACACACACATGCAACACATGTATACTTTCACGTGAACGCTATCGTACTGATACTCAGATAATCCCTTCAATACCAGGCCATCCCCGCCTGTCGTTCTCTCCTACACACGTCTTTGTCTACGAGAATGACGATGTATGCCATTACATGATCTGCGCATGACGCTAGGGCGGGCATGCTGTGTGGTAATGTCGTCATTATGGACATCGCTCCATGTAAAGACAGGATGCATTGCGTGGTAGGCCAGCCCTACGAAGTTCTTACTATGGAACACGGCCAAGAAGGACGACTTAGACGAGGAATCCACATATAAGCTCAAAGTACTAGTATCTAGAATACCATTTCATTTATTTAAATTAACGAAATATTGATCTGCCGAATCGTAAGCTAGGCCAGATGCATTTTGAGACAAGAACTTGATGCGGGTAATTCTCCTATGTGAGGCTGACCTTGGATCCGACGTAGATGTATATTTCTGGAATTCAAACACTAATACACGCATGAGAGGCAAAGCAGATATACACCCATTTGAGACAAACAGTTTCCGGTTGAAGGAGAAGCGGAGACAAATAGCTATAAGGCATCAGTTCACGATTAATTCATTTCCTGGATGCTCATCTAGTGGATGTGACGTCATATTCCTCTGTTAGATAGGTTGTCCGCGTGCCGAGTATGAGTTTGTAGCTAGAAATAGACGAACGTGCAAAGGGTCTACGGGTATATTGACACCATGCCACCCTCACTCTGTACACCCTGGTGCCAGTGAACAACGGCAGTTCACGCCTCACAGCAAATCAAGTTGAAAATAGCTATATGACCTTCTTTATTTTGGTTCTAATCGGAAATCATTGGAATGCATGGTTCCTGGATATTGGCGCCAATTAATACAGTGATCATTACGATAGCATAACATAATTATACACATTACCATTTCCTAGACAGTTTTGGTGCAATAATTAAGTTCTAAACGTAATATTGTTTTCAGATAAAGTTGCATGGATGCTCTCAATCGATGTGAAATTGGACACAAGTATTTTAAAATTGTCTGGCACATTACCTATATATTTCTCATCACAACTGAAAAACGAGGTCCACTTAATCATAACGGTATGCTCGACATATCTTAACTATATCTTAGATATATCAGTGAACTCTACAGACATTGCCATCTGTTATTTAATTTCCAATTAAATACTTAGATGGATGGGGACACGCTCTTCTAACACTCACATTTGTAAACAAATCCACTGTGTTAACACATTTAATATGAAGTTTCCAGTCAAGGTAATTTGTCACCTTCCTACTCTTCTGAATATGTGTGTTTTGATGATTTATGTCATAGATAATATATTCCTTCTGTTCAACAGAAGCACACTATCAATATGTTCACAAGTCCGTAATTTTGTTATTTGGACATTGTAGTTTTTCCAACCAGCAGATCATACCATTACTAATATCTGTGTAACTATATAGTGTCAATCCTATAAATATAATCAGACATTATTTCCAATGTATACAGTGTAAGGATAAAAAGGTGTAATTGTGAGATAACCAAAAGATTATTGTGGGAGACATGAAATGTTAGCTTGAGTACATAACCTTACCAGCTTCTTACAGCAGTAGTCTACAGCTGAAAGCAACTCTGTTGTTTTTCTATCTCTATATATGTATATGTCTCATGGAAGACAATATCAATGCAATGTCCAAAATGCGGAATTGACCAATGCAAGTACAGTATATTTGCATGAAAACCATTGACTCGTAGGATACCTGCTCCTATAACCAGCGTTATACGCATGCACTTGTATTTGATTTCCATTTACCGTGATAGAAGACGAAGAATGACGGAGAAGATGATAATTATTGTGATTATAAAATTAAATGCACTGTGTTTGATTTATTTTATTTCAGTTCCTAAAGAAAGAAACCCGAAGACCATATATCTTCATACCGGATTCACAGAAATTGGTGGATAGAAAAAAAACATATCATTGACTAATGAGATGGCTAGACATATGTAATGAACAGCATGACACCTAATATTTCTATACAATACTTATATTCTCATTAAATATATCGTATGCCAGTACACACACTAATGCACATGCAGTTTAAAAACGTATCCCTTGTACATTCCCTGGATATACTATGTCAAACTGGTTGCCTACTTTACTGTCTTACTATATACTAGTAGTTCATATTGTGCTATACTTTAGTGGCAATTAATGCATTACCTAACCTTTCTGGCTTTCAGTCCGCATCTTAACAGACGTGTAGACTCGACACCAGCCATAACCAAATAATGTACAATTGATTAGTTCTGTATATACACTGCATCGTTATTAACCTTGCAATTACTGCTAGCAGTGTAGATACTACGTTATCCGTAACCCAACATTTGGTTTACTGTCCATTATCCTAATTCAATTTAGTCTCAGTGGGCTCTAAAAACATGGCTATTTGTGGAATCAGGAACAGCAGAATACATTTAGGATCAATATTGATGTCTGTCATTTAAAACGTCAGACGCAGAGATGATCAACTTAATAATTACGTTTTTTTCTCTCTTTCCATGTACGGAATATATTATTAAGTGAGTTCGTATCTGCAGAATGTTCATGATACTAGAACGTAAAATACAACGTTTGATTCGATAGCATGACATTCGTGTAGGGTTTCTTAATAGTAAATCCGCATACGTTCATTTTTAGTACCTAACATATTAATGACATGTTCTAATCACTCTAGTATCACGAGTGTTCCACGAAATTACACGATATGTTCAGATACTTTAATTAAGAACTACATTGCCATGCACATACACACACATGTACATAAATATATCACTACACATTAACTTTCAGCTCTAATATTCTATTTCATCCACGGATACATAAGTTGGACACACTTTTAATTAACTTAGAAATCACTCGTGAAATTAACGTGGATATACTGGGTGAAGCACGACTGGCTATGTTGTAGATATATGTCCTCTATGCACTAACTCGTCAGTACTACTACAATCACTTCTGATTTAACAAACTTGATCTCAACTACAGCATTGCATCTAATTATACAGATTAACCTAGGGTCGTTGCTGATACATCGTATGCCAAAGCAGCTGTCCACCGTCTGTCGTCTCGGGGCCACTGCCTCGTATCTCAGTGTTCTTATCATTTCTACACTACATACCAACAATGAAACATATAAGAACGTGCATGAAGATTTTGAAGAAATCAAATTAAACAAATATTTACTCAAAACTCTTGTTTCAATCAGTGTGTTATATTATAAAGAAATGCATGAGCACTAATCCATATGAATAGATACGGGCGAATTTAGTGACTTTATTTAGTAGGCTACTATACTCTGACGGTGAGATTTATCTCTGTAGTAACAGTACTATTAACATCATTCATAAATGATATGTAGTCTAGTTACATAATAGTGTAGTCTATGGCTAAGATGGGAGCTATTCAACGATATACTTAACTCATTTCCCACTCTTTATCTATAGATTAACATGTAAATGTATGATTTAATTCATGGTGACAGAACAAATATTTACAGAAACAGCGTATTACATAATTGTCATATACATAATGTCGCTATATGTATTTCCTAATACTATACACCAATACTTGTAAGCGTCATTGATTGAATGATTCTTTCTAAAGTAAAACACATATAAAGAGACGTCGTGAACTATGTTCCACATTCGAATAGTTACATAAAGAGGGCTCTCTGCAGTTCCAATGGTTTGAAAATACGTTTGTAGGTAATCGTACAAATACGATTATCGTACGTCAAGTGATTGTGTGTTTGTAGTGCAAATGTAGTCCAAAGCGATCATTGATTGCTGTGTTTAAGGACGTGGCACTACTCTACACACTACATACCACCCACGTTCCACTAGCCCCCACTCCATACCACCCACGTTCCACTAGCCTCCACTCCATTGCCATCAACCTCCAATTCCACCCATCAACCACACAGGATGTCCAGCACTCAACTCGTTCACGCTTATTCACACTGCAAACAACATACATCCTCTGTCAAACCTTATGGAAGCGCTACAGTTCCAGCTCTGTAGGATGTCATCACCTGTAGTGGGCATTACGTGTATTATCACAGTCCGTTCAGGAATTAGCTGCATTGAGAGCTGTATGTCAGCCTGAATGCCTCATCTACAGATCGATGTAAGTACATGGATACACCATCATGATTACTGGAATCTGGGGAAATAGGACTTGTATTTCGGGTCGACGTCTTTCCGTGGCCCGGTGTCCGAGGGTTGATTACCTGTTAATGGTATGTGTGTTATAGTCTCCAGCAGATTCTTCATGTAATACGAGGAGTCTTCACATAGTTTGATGTCTTCGAGCGGCCCGGGTAGACAGCGATCATGCTAATAATGGCAATCTAGTCGGTGGCACACACTGACATTGGGTCATGCAAAGTATTACACGTGGGACATTACTTGTCTGGTAATAGGGTTGACCGAGAAGCTCTGGCCGTCATAGCACAGCTGACGCTGTCTTGACGGCAGAGCGTAGCCTCCATCAAAGCCAAGGGGCGCGCAGTTTGCCGAGTGCGCCAGCGGTGTAGCTGAAAAATATGGCATGCATTCGTAATAAGAATAGGAATATTCATAGATCTAGTGCTGCATTCTTGGCGTGTAGTTACATGCTGTGTAAGGCAGGTTCAGTAAACTACAATACATAACATAAAAACAAATATACACACAGATTTTGTAGTTGCGTTTCAATAATTAGCGTATATTTGACCAACTCTCCATATGTTATCTGCCATCCAGCCTATATAGGACAGTATGACGTCAGGCAGGCAACCTATTGACACTCTTTATATCCCTATATTGCCGACCCCAGCACACCCACTCTAAATAAATGTTCTCCTCCGTGTTAATAACGTAAATATAATTAGCAAAATCAGGCAGCTAATAGCTCTGGCTAAGATTAGTGCTGGTTTCGTGTTGTTTGAGTAGAGGTCTGATTCCATGAAACCCATTATACCTCCAATCACAGTGTAAGAAAATCGAAAATGACACGAACGGAAGAGCTAGGTTTATATACTCTGGGAGAAGTCCTTCTGTACTATTCCCAGATTTAATGGTATAACTTACATGGCCCTTTTGTTGTCGAAGGGAAACGTATGCAATGGCAGAATATTTAAGAATGTGATTATTATATTATCAACATTAGCTAGTAATATAAAATATCAGTACATGAATATTTCGGTTTCATATTAACCTATTGGGAAGCCAAGATTCCCTGAAATGTCCGCTTAGCATTACTGACATCCTCGAAAACCCAGGCCATTATGATTACACTAACCTCCATTTGACGGAGGTTAGTGTAGTCATAATGCTTGAGTTTTCGAGGATGCTTTACTGAAAGCCAGACATGCAACCAGACCCAGAATATTCCCGATAACATGTGTGTCAAGTACCAACTCAGCATATTATGTATATATAACTGAATACAAAATCAAATCGTTTCCCCGTGTTATGATTATCTTAATTAATATGATATTTATTTTTCGGACATTTCAGATATGATAAAGCAAGTCACGCCCAACTTAAAGCGTAGCTGTATTCTGATTGGCTGACTGGTACTTCTACTAATATGCAAACATGCGATTGGTTAATACGCGGAAGAAGCTTGCCGCTAGTTTACTGCCACTAGTGTATTGCCACTAGTTTACATGATCGTGGTTTGCAGTGTAGAATATCGCCTGTTGACAATTGGTAGCAATTCAATTAACGTCATGGTTGAATTCAGGCTGTTGTTTCATTGAAACAACCCCACGCATTGACGTTCATGTACCTGACGTATCATTACCAGTGTGGACTATCTCTGCTTGAATTATAGTAGTATTTCTAGGCACAACCTCAATGAATTCATGCCGTATTTATTTACATTTTCTCCCGTAAACCTACGCTTTCTACAATTCTCCAATAGCAGGTTGTTTCATTTCCAATTAATGTGTGATTACATTTGTTATCGATGACACAATTTGACGTGTTGTGCTTATTAGCTCAATGGCCTATATTAACGTTGGCAATGCTATACAATAAAATATAAAAATATTAGAAACCTTGGGACATCCGGGCAATGTAACTTGTTGTCCATACAATCATATATTGATTCTCTCTCTCTCTTTCTCTCTCTCTCTCTCTCTCTCTCTCTCTTTCTCTATCCCCTCTCTCTCTATATCTCTCTCTCTTTCTCTATCCCCCCTCTCTCTCTCTCTATCTATCTATCTCTCTCTCCCATATCTCCTTTAAAAAAAACACACACTTATAACTTAGTCTATGTACATCATTTAGTTGTATATGTATTTACATTGTAACATGTCTGTTATAATGAATAAAGGTTTATAATGAAGAAAACAAAAGAAAAAATTAATTACAATCATATTTGTGATTCATTACCATTATATTAATTATGAAACATATTGTGGAATACGTTCTTCATGAAGTACTGTTGTGGATTGTAAAGAACTATAGACAACGTATTCATGGCTCATGTTCACTGGAAGAATACATACCACTTCAGTTTAACGATATGTGTTATTAAAGAGATGCGATGAGCGGTAACATTAACACAATTTAAATCATGGACGTAAAGGCATACAATCATGGTCGTTGACACAGTTCATGATCAAACGTTTTACCTGAAAGTATGTACGTTTCACTTTTATACACAACTATATTGGGCAACAAGCTATATTTACCGCATGTCCAACTATAGCTAGTTTTTAATATTTTAATTTTAATTTTTTTTTTATCGGGAGAAAATAAATTAATAAAAAATACAAATGCTTTTAACTTTCGACACAATTGACTACCGCTGATCATGAGCATCTGCTGTACCCCACTGTGAGAATCCATTATTTTAGTATTGGCTAGCGGAAAATCTACTCATCTTGGTCGTCAGTTTATATGACCCCCGGCATTTCTCACTGACTTCATACAAACAAAAACTGGATGTCAAACTTGTTATTGTTTTAAAGGAAATTACTGGAGGTTGTATAAAAAAATATATTTTGATGGATTTGATAAGAAGAAAACATAAAGGAAATATTTAGGTGTAATACATGGGTTATATGACTGGATTGTCAGCCTGTGTTGATCTTCAGCTTACGTTGTGAAGATTTCACTGTGACCGCTGTACATGTTTTTGCTGGATGGATTGCTAATGAATTTCTGAAAATCGTTTTGAACGAAAACAAATCAATAAAATAGTAATGACGTATGCGTATAAGCTAGAGAATACAAATATTTGTGTACGTTTTCAAGTAACAATTTGCTTGGACAGCAACAGCAACTTTCTGCGATTCCATGCATTTACAAGTTGAAAATGAAAAAAAATAATAACACTATAATTACTACTTAAAAAAATAAATAATATGCATTTCATACCCAAATATAATTTATTAGTTCATTGAGAGAACACGCCACCATTTTGTTTGTTTTTATTTAGCCTCCGGTTTCTATGCTTGAAAAAATGTCTAATCAGAATGGAGGCGTAGGTTGTTTTTGACAACTTTTATTTGGTCAAGGACATGGATCAAACCCACTGAATACATGTAGATATGTTTTGCAGTGAACGATTGACCTATAGGATTCGTGTTAGCTGTAGTACTGCTGGCAAGTGAAGTGTTTACCTAAAGGACAGACGTTGTCAATACAGCCCTGTATCTGAGAACCCCGAGTACCCATAGCGTCTAGGTCCGGTCCCTTGTCACGTAGCGTGGGACTTCTTAATGTGGCTCTTCTGAGTCCACGCATCATGCGAGTGGGACCAATGTCCACAGACTGTAACTATTCTAGTCGGCATCCGTGTACAGGTTATGGACCCGCCAGATATCTACCTCTATCCGTTGCCGTGAGTGCTGTCGTAATAGATGGCGACTCTGGACGGCAATTTCCTCATACTGCGCATGACCGCACGACAATGGGTCTGATAGAGATGTAACGGGAGAACACTGATGACTATATGAAACTACGCGGCACTAATTGAATACTAGGTCGCATCAGCTCATATATTTTTCCACCAGATATTCATGAAACGATTGTCTGATGCGAAGAGCCGTGCAGTAGAGCTTCTAATTATCTACAGTGAAATACCCAGTTGAATCAGTGCTACCAATTCAAGTTTGAAAAATATAATTGAGATCTGCCAAACGGGTAAATGAGATTCAACGCCAAAATCAGAACCAATTTATTTCATCTTTGCTACAATTCTTGATGCAACAGCCTAATTTGAACTATGTTCTTGTTGAAACTAGCCTAGTTTGCATCCACTCTCGTGTCCGAGGGAGTGCAACACTACAAGGCCAGACACGATGGGGGGTATTCATGCACGTGTTATTGGTTTCATTGTCCTTTAAAGCAGTACCATCTATATATTCTACTTCTAAACTTATCCGACAATGAATATACATATTTAATACTGACATGACATAATGATTGCTCAAACATCAATTGACTCAGTGCCAAGAGACTCGGCTTACATTACTAGTATTCACAACTTTATTTTTTTAAGTTGCTACGGTTTTGAAATTAATAAACCATTCTTATCTGAAGCTAGCCATTTGCATGTGACCGCTGAATTTCATACAACATTGGTGTGCGTAGAAAATTGATCAGTTCAAGTGGAATAACACGTAATCTATAGTCTACACCGTCGTCTGAGATAACTCTGGGGACGAACATCCTAATTTCTTGGCATTGTGATGTTATTTCCCCGGATAATTGGCAATACTGGCCTGGTTCAGATATCACACCGCTTTCAGAATATGTTTGATGAAATATTCCAGATTTTCCTTTAGTGAATTGAGGTGAAGGTCATGCAACTAACCAACCCAAATTATTCCAGGCATTATATATCGGATGTAAAACATATATGGACTGTGACTCTTGAATTTTGTGTCATTCCTAAATGGTTGTGCTCGTATGAAAACAAAATATGTCGTACAGGGTCCGTATGCACAGACGTAGTTCAGTTAAACCGTAGTTTAAGGATCTAACCGACAGTGGTATAACTAGTCGCTTAAACCTAGTTTAGCATAAACTGTGGTTGAACTACGTTTGTGAATACGGACCCAGGAGTTTTATGATATGATATGATATAGATGGCATTAATACAAATCGTATACAATTTGGTGGCACCTTCTGCCATGTCTAGTGCAGTACATTTTCCTTGTTTGTTACATTTGGTAAAGGGATTGCCATGGGCCCATTGCTACTAGGTGTCTGCCAGCGCAAACGATTCCTCGGTGTCTATAATATTATCATGATTAACTACAAACTTGCAATCGTAAATATGTACCATGAATTAAGCACCTATATACCGGTATGCACTTTTCGCAGACCAATGGACACTCCCCAATGTTATACAATCCCAATTATAATCTACGAGTCCCAATGTGAGAAACGATTTCATAGCACACATAATTTCCTTTCCAGATAACAGGCCACCTCGCTCTCTCAATTACGAAACTAACTGGAATATATTTTTTTAACGGATTCGACCATTTTAAAGACATACTGCTTGATAAAAATCGAACTACTTAAGATCCTACACCGTTGATTTTGCAGTGTTCTAAAGCCTGTGGCATTTCCATAAATACCTTCATTATGGTTGAACAGCCAGTATAATTGACATCCCGTAAAAGTTATATAAACCATAAGTGTCATTTCCAATGTCGCTAATGGAATACCAGTCTTCAGAAACATATACATTTATACAGACAGCAGTTAGATAATGAACTAGCGGATATGTATTGCGTACTAGCTTTGAGTTTCGCTGTCAGTGTTATTAGGTTGTAATATATTACAACAGGTACACACATACTGTGTCAAGATACGAACACACTTCATGCAACATGTCACGTTTCTGTTTCTCGTATGTGCCCTTGATAACACAAATCGGTTCGGAATTAAAACGAATGTGACGGATGGTATGAGGAATTAACAGGAAATATGATAACTGCTAAAACAACCTCCCAAAATCAACATTCGGTCGATTTTGAGATGCATCGGATCATATGTTGATACTAATTGATGCTTCGTGCTCAACTTGCTGAAGTATTGTTAGGCGTGTTCCCAAGAACACAATCAATATAAGATTACAATGGGTTGCACAGGATAATAAATGAATGTACCAATACATATATACCGTGACCACAATTAATCGATCGCGAGTACACATTAAGACCAGAAGCAGTAGACTGCAAATTAGCAAATTCCAGTGTCACATAGGAGTGTTAACAGCTATTTATAAGGAATATCGTCTACTTCCTAAATATAGCCACTCCCCTAAGAAAAGGAAGTAACTGGGGCAGCAAATTGCCGTTTCCTTCGTATGTAATTGTAGGCTTCGTCCGGTTAACTACGTGTGTTACGATCATCCTCGTTATGACCAGCTGGCGACAGGGATGGAGAGATAACACTCTATACATAACTGGACGAGGAGATTGAGCTCATTGTAAAGTTACCAATACCGTCGTCATTTCGGGGGATGTGGCATTTGTCTGAAGGGTTGTGATTAACCGGGTTCCTTTTAGTAGTTTAGGTTAGGAATGCTGCCATATTATTCTATTTAAGGATTTACGAGCCATAGCGGCTCTGTAAGAGAATGGAGTGATTATACCCCGCACTCTGTAGCGGACGGTGTAGAAGGATGCGCCGCTAGCTTGGCATAGTTTTGGCTATTGCGTATTGGTTATTAACCCATATTGCCTTATTATTAATAGACAACTATTGTGAAATCATACTTGTAATAATGCACAAAGGGAAGGGCACGTGTAATCACACAGACGAACTCTACCAGATGACTAACATAAAGGTTCAGTATATTTAGGATTATCTGTGTTTGCTGAAGGCTGGACGTGTTTCATGCACATCCTGCAGCGTGTACTAAAACAAGGGAGCAGGTTTTGAGGTCAAAGATCCAGTCTGATTGAAGTTGTTCACTCAATTCCCAGCCAATTGGTGCTATTCATTAGCACATGTTTGACAGCTTCATCTATACAGATATCGGTGGAAGGAAGCAATTGAAGTAATGTACTAGAAAGCTGGAAATATCGTGAACTGGATCTTGACATTATGGAAATAGCGTCCGCATAGTATATCATATTATACAAGATACTGATGACTACTCTCATGAGAGAAATATCACCTTTAGTGTCTGGTGGTCGATCTGGTAAATCATAAATGTACCATCGTCCACGTGTCTGTGTGTATATGTCTTAGCTATAGGTTATAAACCACTAAATTATTTGAATTTGAAGTCAATACGGCATAGATGGGATTTCTGGCCCTGGATTGGTTGTAAAAGGTATTTTCCACTGTATTTGACAAAATGTATAGTCCCCAGCCCATTAAAAACATCAAATGTGAACTACATGAGAACCTAATTTGTTATTTTTGTGTGGTCTTTAAGATAGTTTAAGTTTACACAATGTATTCATTCCGAACATACGGTGACGTCATGCCTATTCCTGTGAAACGTAAACAAGCAATTTGA
>JAUTBV010118943.1:0-13305 GCA_032361325.1 Lepetodrilus fucensis
CATGTTTACGGAAATGCGCGAATGTATGCGCAGACGTATTTCCTGCTTTAAAGCAAAACATTTATTTTTTTAATTTTTAATTTTTAATATTTATTTTTATTTTTATGCGAACATAACATTGTTTAATCATATACTGTAAAAAAAAATTGTTTTTTAATTTCTTTTTTAAAAATGGGGTCCACGTTAGACCCTGCGTTATAGCTGAATCCGTGGTGCATTGAAGGGCGTTATAGCGAGGGTACACTGTATATATAAAAATATAGTTGAAAATATTGCCTTAAATGTCGTTGACAATGCCCAGATGTAGCCCAGTGTGTACAAGATGGAAATAGATGACATCAAGTAGAAGTAGGAGAGTATATGAGGTGACATACTTACAGGAATCTGAGGTGAGAGCTCTCTGCAGAACTTGTTGACCTTCAGCTGGACAGACAGTGGACACTCCGTCAGGATAACGCACTGGAAAATATACCAATTAAATTAAATACGATCAATTCATGCACAGTATCACTACATTGGAGGCATTATAATTGTGCTAGATACATATGTTGAAGCAAAGCAAATTAATATGCACTTGGTTAAATTAATAAAGTATTTTGATTAAATTACCGTGTTACTTACATGACAGTGGGAATGTTTCATCCATATAAGAAATGACTAAAGTATTTGGATTACTAAAGTATTTGGAGAACTATTTTCATGATATTGATAACAAATAATAAAAGTCTCATACATTTCTTTGCCCTCAGGATACCTTATTCTTTCAGCATATTAGCTTAGGCTAGGGAACTATAATAGTGCCAATGTTAACAGATTTTTAACTAATATTAGGAAATTAGCATCATCTGTATCGCTTGTGAGAGAGTTGCTTTAATAGCAAGCTATGAGTATTGTAGCTTTACAATCATTCTATTCGAAAGGGACACAGAACATTACATTTTACAGGCATGATATCGAAGCAGAAAAAATATAACTGAATAACAAAAATGTTAAATGCCATTTGGGGAATATACAGAAAAGTTATTATTAATGGAATTCATAAACAAAAAAAACCAGCAAATAGTCATTATGTCTGATCAAAATATTAAGTGCACATGACAGTAATAATTCATATAATCTAGAAAGCTAGAATGAACATTAAAAATTGTTAAATTTCATTGAAACTTTCTATCATGAACTGAGACTATTATACATTCCGTACAGACTAACGTAATTATATCCTGTTCCCCTGTTCGTGTAGACACAGATAATAGAGTGCAAATAATTAACGAAACCTATCTCTATTTCCACACGGAACAGTTGAATAATTTATTATCAATTTGCACCAATACCAAGAAACAATAGGCCCTGTAATCATGTTAATAGAATTCACTCATTACTGTACAAAAGACTAATAAAACATCTGACATTAGTCCAACTAGTAACAGGGCTGCGTGGATGTGCAAAGTAATTTGTATCTAACGTTATTACATCTGACTATGTAAAGCATGGCCATTGCGGCAACTCTTGGAAAACTTTGGCTTCTATCCTGCCATTTGGGAGTGATGTCAAATATTTACTGTTTTCTACATCAGTTTATACATCTTCAATATGAAATTGAATATCAGATCTTACTGGAAATAACTTGTTATTTTTAATATTTAAAAATTTTTATATTAGGGTTTTAGAGCGCTTTCAAGATTCTTTCATTTATATCATGGCTTGTTAGTTTAGGGAAAGAGGAAACCCTCAACATCCATAGTGTTGATTGTTGCAGTAATACTGCGAGCACTGGCTGGTATGTGATTATCTAATCATTAGGTTCTCACTGGTAGTCTGAAATGTTTTTTTTCTACATTTTAATTTGCCTCTCCATGATGGAGCCAACACAACCTGGGTCAATTCAGTTCGTGCACATCCAATTATCTTCCTGGTAAATTAATTATCTTACTCAAAATGAAAAACACACACACCATTTTTAAGGTTTAAATTTAATGTTTCAATGGAAACATATTCCAGTCTAAACTGACCCATGTTTAACATACCTGGTAGAATAACAATCAACAATGCTGAGCTTTCTTATGATCTAGCAATACACTATACAATTCTCAATTTCAATGACAACAACAATGATAACAATAAATTGAATAATGACAAGGACAACAATGACAATGACAACAACAATAATTACAATAAGGACAACACTGACAACAAGAAGGACAGCAACAATAATGACAAGGACAACAATGACAACAACAATTACAACAAGGACAACAACAATAATGACAAGGACAACAATGACAACAATAAGTACAACAAGGACAACACCAACAACAATAATTACAACAAGGACAACAACAATAATAATGACAAGGACAACAATGACAACAACAATAATTACAACAAGGACAACAATGACAACAACAATAATTACAACAAGGACAACAACAATAATGACAAGGACAACAAGGACAACAACAGCATTGGCATCAGTGCACTGCAGCTCTCACCTGGAAATGTTGAAGGTAGGAGAGATCCGAGTTCTCGTCCAACCCGTCAGTTCGGACATCCACGCTCACATATGGGTTCAGCTCGGACAGACGTGGACAGCAGGCTTCAGCCCTGTAACATATCACACAAGCATTTTAATATTTTACTCATTTGTCTGGTTAGCATAGGAGGAGAGCTGTATACATGAACAAAACAGATAACACAGGGATTGAAATTAACACTAGCATGCTAGCCCGGGCCATTTCTCCCTATGCTACACCCTAAAAGCTAGTAGAAATTTATAACATTTGTTAATTGTATCACTATTCGGGCTAGTAAGTTTTAAAGTTAGTTTCTATTGCTGTTAAACTCTACAGCCACATTCCACCCATTCCCTCCTTTTATGCTGAAAATACAATATCCACTGATAATCATCGTTATTCATGATCAAACTAAATAATTAAAAGAACCGACCAACCCTGATTCCATTGACCGACCCTTGATTTTAATACCAACATCAATTCAAGAAGCCATAGAACTTTCTTTTGAAAAATACTTCCAAATTTGACAAACACAAAATATTCAATTATTCACATATTCTGTGTTTGTCGATATTTCAGTTTCTTGAGTGAATATTTGAATTCTTTTTGAGTGAAGATTTAGCAGTATCTAATTTGAAAACACTTTGAAATTTGACAACCAAAAAATATTCAATTATTCAAATATTCTGCGATTGTCTGCCGATATTTTAGCTTCTGAAGTGAATATTTGAATTTTAAACTCTCGCAGGAGAAGGAGCCATCAGGACTATCGTGAAGAGGATTGGAATATCAATTCTACATGACAGACTGATAAAGCTACATTCTGACGAGGTGGAATTCAAACATTAACCAGGCCCATTGATACAGAAATCAGGGATATAATACAATTTCGGCATAAATTGACTCCGAAGCCAGCCACAGCACGCAGCACTGACTGCAACAGAAAGCCCACTCAATGTGTCAGACACTGCAGAAAATTGTGTTATCTTCCATAAAGATCAGAATATAAGTGGAGGCTGAAATCCATAGTGCAATTTACTATTTCCAAGATGGCCACCACCCAACTGTCAAGATTTTCTGCTCCATTGATTTCATACTACAACATGCCTCTTATTTAAATTTATACTTTCCCATAAGAAAATAATTCCTTTCTCATAATAAAATAATAAAGTCTACGAGTGCGATACCAAAATGAGGCTGGTCTCGGAAGTAATTGTTTTCGCCAGGAACAATTCATGAGGCTGCATCTATTGATCAGGCAATGTCTGCTAGACGGACAGATTTAATACATTTTATGTAATGAAGTGTTTTTTTATTACTTCTCAAGAACTAAATGCAAGTAGATTATACAAATATGTATGCAAGTCTCTAGGTTTGACAGAACCAAACAGTTGCCTGATCACGTAGATAAATCTACGCTGTGGACATTATAGAAACTTTAAACATAAAATCTATAAGCTCCTCTTGTCAGGTAAGAATTACTGTTAAATCGTTTTGAGGCCATAGGTTTAGATAATAAACGCTTAAAGAGCAGGCCAAATGTTTATATTATAACTGAATTTCTTAGATAAGCTAATTTAATTTCCTTTCAATTTTTTGAAAAAACAATAAAACTTGTTTTTTGGCGCCAACTACAGTATTACCATACTAAATCTTTGAGATTTTGAGTTTAATGATAAAGATTCCTGATAGTAACTCTGGTTTTTCCATTTCCAACTTGTGTTTGTTTTGAGACTAATATCTAAAGCCTTTAGATTTAGTGGACATGATCCACCTAGATTGCTTTTTTTAAATTTAATTATTTCAGCTGAGAAGCAATTTCCTGTATTTCAGAATGATATCTTTGAAAATATGACATTGAAAATGTTTTTGTTTTTCTCTCTCTCCCAATTTATTTTTCTCTAGGATTAGTTACTGTATGTACTAATTAATTTATTATTTTGGGAAATTGACATTTGGTAAAATAGTTTGTACACGTTCCAGGAGTGAGTGAGTTATTGTTTTACATCACACCATGAATCTTTCACCCATATGCAATGATTCATATTCTATGACCTAAAACAAGTGAAATACATGTACAGTGTACATGGAATAAACACTAGATAAATCCCAGAATTAATAACAATCTTTGTATTGGTGGAATAATACATGTATGGATTCAGTTTCATCAGCCATCTATAGTTTACCTAAGAAACTACACATCAACTGGTAATATCATAAAAGTTTGGTAAAACCTGTGACCATGTGTAAAAATGCTATTATCGTTTTTGTTTGTGTTTTATTGTTTGTTTTGAATTGAGGTTTAGTCGCTTTCTAGATTATTTCACTAATATCACGACTTGTCAGTTTAGGGCAGGAGGAAACCCGCAACATCTGCAGCGTTGAATATTACAGTAAACCTGCAAGCAGCGTCTGGGACTGACAGACCAAGGATGATAACTGCATCGCCACTCTACAGACAGCGCATCCTATCAATATCACATCAGAAACTTGAGAAAGGTAACTTTCAAGAACATTGATGCCTGGTCCCCAGGGCAGGATTTGAACCTGGAACCTTTGGCTCCTGAGTCCAACATTCTACCACTGTGCTACCACCCGCCATTGGTAACATCATAAAAGTTTGTAAAACAAGCGATCATGTGGAAAAATACTATTATTGTATTACTGAGTATTTTTCTATTGAATGTCACATTTGAACTGTGTAAATTAACCAGTTATAAGCGCCACAAGAACCTCAATATAACAACAGCATCTATCCATGCCACACAATACAAGATATGCCTTCACAAAATACTGCTAGTATAATATTAATCCTACACAGTCTAGCACCAACCACTTACAGCAAAATATTATTCGCCAAAAGATAACAATACATAATTCCAGTTAGAGAAAATTGCGTACAAATGTCCTCAAAAATAACTGAGAGGAACTGTTTTGGCTGGAGGGCAAAATTAGAAATGAAATTGCCCCAATAGCTCACAGACGAAACTGCCAGAAATCAATAGAACTGCATCTCTCTCTAGGAATAATTGATGCCTTAGATTCGAGACATCCCCGGTCGGCCTAATCTGGCGACGGTAAAGACTAGAGTTATACAGAAAATACTCGTAAGAAGGTGATTTGTGGAGAATTATGTCACTGACACCAACGAGGCAGGTCATACAGTTATGTCCACCTCAGCAAAACTGAGAAATGGCTGGATCTGTTAGTGTTAATTCTGGCTTGGAGATAAATCCTTGTTGAGTACGGTTCTACGCTCAACTCTAACTTTGAGTTTAACATGAAATCGTACTCCAAGATGTTTCGCTACCTCAGTGCCAGAGAGTGCAGCGATAGAAACTAACTTTAAAACTTACTAGTCTGAATAGTGATACAAATAACAAATGTTATGAATTTCTATTAGCCCTTAGGATACCTATAGAATTGGGAGAAATGGTCCGGGCTAGCGGGTTAGTGTTAATTTCCATCCCTGAGACTAGTGAGAGTACAGTGACAATGGAATTTTTCACCCATTTGCGACCATAAAGTTGAATGTGTCTGAAGGAATTATAGAATTTGAACAACATGCAGGTTAACAGATCTGTAGATATCTTGCACCGAGTATTTGTGTCTCATTAAAACCAGTACTCAGCATTAATTTTGAAAGTTGTCAGGCTAGTCAGATCTGATGGAACCCAGGTGAAGTGCCAGATTGACCATTGACCAACACTCAGGCATGCTTTATGCACCAATCAATTTAGACAGCAGATATCAAATATCAAATATAATCAGTTCACATTATAATTAGTCCACATGTCTTAAGTTAATACCAATATGAAACCTGGATATTAAATGGGATCCTGTCAGTTTAACCCTCTATGCACTGGAGGCAACCAGAAAAGCCCCAAAGAGCAGCATATGTGCCTTCCAGCATGGAGAGGGTTAGTTGCATGATAAATTAAACATAGTTTGATGAAACAAATGTACACCTGTGTTCAATCATCCACATAAAATTGTATCTATATAAGCTGAGATGACATGATATGACATGACATAAGCCAAGGTGACATGACATGACAGTAGTGTGTATACGTAAGAAGGTCAATCTGACACAATGGTTCAACGACTATGGGATTACTTCAGAACGTGACCTAGTGAAGACATTGTCTGAGGATCTGTTGTATGGGGCAGGGTTGTGTTCAGGCTGCACTACATTTCATTACACTACAATACATTTGGACGTATGTCATTTGGCCCACTGCAGATTGAGCATAATGTAACTTTAACGCCAACCTAAGCCAAATATCACACCATTGCTTAAGGTTGGATGTACCTTAGAGTTACACTGTTTTATAAAGGAGAGAAGAGATTTTAAATAGTTGACCTGTCGTGATTGAAGAATATCCAGAAATACAGTGTGAAGAGCCTACTAATTGTTACTCAAAGAATAAACCTTAATAAAAAGCACCTATGACAATGGTAAACATGGACTGCAAATGTAAACAGACAACATTTTCCAATTTCAGTTTTTCAATCAATAAATAGAAAATCTACTTAATTTCTCACAGAATAAACAGGCAATTTAGATACATGTTTTATATATATAGTGCATGCCAATTCAACATGTCATTACATTATTCATCACTCAAGACTGCAATGTCATGCCACAACAGCAAAAACCAACATCGACCAGAATCCAAGATTTCTTTGTCCAATAAGGAGCAATGCCGTTTTTCTTCTGTTCACTGATTATTGGACAAAGTGTAGTTTTATTAGGCCTTAGACCTATACAGCACTACCCACTAAGGCCAGGGAAAGTGTGATACATTAATAAAAGGAGACATATCAAAGCCAGCCATGTCTGTAGATTAGACACAGAGGTGAAGTCGACACAGATAAAGTTAACACATGAGGTGAAGTTGACATAGGAGGTGGTCGACACTACTAGTCGACACAGGAGGTGAAGAGAGGAGGTGAAGTTGACATAGGAGGTGGTCGACACAGGAGGTGAAGTTGAAGTTGACACAAGAGGTGAAGTCGACACAGGAGGTGAAATTGACAGAGGAGGTGGTTGATACAGGAGGTGAAGTCGACACATGAGGTGAAGTTAACATAGGAAGTGAAGTGGACACATGAGGTGGTTGACATAGGAGGTGAAGTCGACACAGGAGGTGGTTGACATAGGAGGTGAAGTCGACACATAAGGTGGTTGATACAGGAGGTGAAGTCGACACCTGAGGTGAAGTTAACATAGGAGGTGAAGTCGACACATGAGGTAGTTGACATAGGAGGTGAAGTCGACACATGAGGTGAAGTTGACATAGGAGGTGAAGTCGACACATGAGGTGGTTGACATAGGAGGTGAAGTCGACACATTGTGTGTCTGGCACTGCTCCAAGAAAGTCATTGTCATCGTCACTCTTGCAGAGCCATTCTAACTTCATGAATACCCACGAGACTGGATAATGTTAAACATAGATCACAGGCAGCTGTATATATTCGTGTATATTGTCTAAATGTAATTAAACTTTTATACATGAGTGAATGAGTGCAAGTGCTGTTTTATTATGGTGATAAACATTTTTTATAGGGCTACATAGGCAAAAACATAAATATACTGCTGTATACAGATATTGATTGATTGAATGAATAATAAATGAATAAATAAACAAGCAAACAAATAAACAAACAAGAAAACAAATAAACAAATAAATAAAATTAAAATTAAAGTGTTGTTCTTTGACACAACATATAATTCTGTAAAATTTTGTAAATAAAAATTATCTAGAATTATCATAATATCTCTAAAACTATGACAATAACAATTCCATTATGGAAATAGTTGACCTCATACACATTTTGATTTCACTTCAGATGAGATATAAACTCACTGATATATAAACTGACCCACGTGATTTGTTCAGAACATTGCAACGAGACAAAATTGAGAAGTCCTCTTTCCTTTGTGCATTAATCACTAGCCATGTGAATAATTACATCAGATAGATATACAAGCCTATCAGATGGCACTGGTCCAATACTTGTCAAGTGATGAAAGTGCACATAGGTGATACTGGGTGTATCCAAATAATCCAAAAACATTTACCATTGCCAATACATATGGCGGATGGCACAGTAACTGCCTAGAAACCTCCCTGGATGGATAACATTTTAAACATGTGCACATAATCAAAAGGAAGTACAAATATATTTTTAAGTTTTGTATTAAATTTGGGTTTAGAGCCATTTTCAATATTATTTAGCTCAAATCATGACTTGTCAGGTTATAGAAGTCAGTGAGTTTAACATTGGAGTTTAACATTGCTGCAGGAATCTTTCACCCATTTGCAACAACAGGCTATAGGAGGAAACCTGCATCACCCATAGCACTCAGTGTTGCAGTAACGAGTAATGGTATATCTGCAAGCACTGGCTGGTACTGATGAACCAAGTACACAGTAAATCCTATCATGTCTGTATCGAAATGGTAACTTCCACAAACATTTGTGTTGTGTTCTCTGCAGGTTTGAACTCGGGACCTTTGGCTTCGACATCAAACGATCTACCACTGCACTACCACCTGACTTGAATGACATCATGCATATAGTGAGTGCTATATTGCTTAACCTCATAACAGGAATCTTTTACCCGTACATGACAATGAATGAATGGCATTTAGAGTTGAATACTAAATTCAAATCGCCAATTTTTGAAGGACAACAATAACTGCATCAGTTTACTAACAACAACAAGCGATGGACATTTTTTATTTTATTTATCTTTTAATTGGGGTTTAGAGCCAGTTGCTTTCAAGATTATTTCATGTATTATCACGGCTTGTCAGTTTAGGGCATTAGGAAACCTGTAATAACCGTAGGGCTGAATGCGGCAGTAAATCTGCAAGTACCGGCTGGTACTGACAGACTCGATGGATGCTAGTGTGATTCGTCGATGATGGCGCACGTGACATGCAGTGGCCTGTAATCATGGTAACGACCCTCACCTGTTCCTCTCGCTGTTGGCGTCCTCCTCTCTCAGGAAGAACTGTGTGCCGAGGTCTGACACACTGGCCGTCTTCCTGTCCTGGATAGTCAGACACTGCAATCAGACAGTCAGACCAGTGTTATCAACCCATAGTAATAACAGGCACAGATCTAGTAAATTTTCACAGTTAAGTCTATTGGATAGATCTGCATGATGAAGGTAAAAAGTATTCACAAGCAGAATACTGAAAACTTGTAACGGTTATGAATCAACTTTTGAAAATGAAATATAAATATGAAATAACGATCCCAAAATTCTTAAAGAAATTGTAAAATATTTAAGATGATTGAACTTTCTCCATGGTGAAAGCAACCGGAGATGTCCTAAGGAGCAGTGCCAATAGCTAATCCAGCAGGCCCGAGGCAGAGGGTTAAATAAGTATAAGGTGCATTATATTGCATCATGGAATACTATTCCATATAAATTGATTGAACTAATGCTTTATGTCGCAGCATGAATATCTCACACATAGGTGACGATCCATACAAATATCACTGCATCACAGTCAATATTTCTGATAGTGACAGAATTCAGGAAACTTTCCAAAAACATTAGTTAATTAATATATCGACACTGCTATTAGGAGATAAAGAACTATTACAACCAGAACATACCTTGATGCCAGCAAGTACTAGATTCTTGGCTGTAATAGAAAGAGAGTAAATTAAGCGTCAGTAGAAAGTTTGAAACTCGTTCAAACAGGATTAATTTGTTTAACCTTCTCCCTGCTGAATAAAATCAAAGTGTTATATTTCTGCATGTGTTCGGGCAACTTAAATCACCTTCAGCAGGGAGAGGGTTAAAGCACATTTGAGCAGTTATTCCGGATATTTGCGCTATATAAATGTGTATAATAATAATAATTGTTTGAATTGGAGCTTAGCGTTACATTTAATATGATTTTGCTCATATCGTGACGTATTGATTTATGGCAAGAGTGAGTGAGTGTTTTACGTGGGTGCAGGAATCTTTCACCTATATGATATGGTAAGAAGAAACATGCAACACCTGTAGCACTGAGTGTTGCAGAAAACATGCAAGCACCGGCTGGTACTGATAGATCAATGACTGACAGCACGCAGATTATATCAGGATTACGTGACTGCCGGAAACAATGATGTTTTCTTGAGGTGGATTCAAGCTTGGGATCTTTTGCTCTAAAATCCAATAATCTACCACATCGCTACCTCATGTTCTAGAATGGGAATAGTCCAAAGATAAAAAGAAATTCCCCTTTTGTATACTTGGACAAAAATAATTTCCCCTTGTGTATCCTTGCACAAAAATAAATTCACCTGGTGTACACAGAGAATGTAGCAACATTAGACACAATTCACAGGACAATCGTAAAGCTGTGATTGTCAATGTAGAATAGGGGTTGTGAGATAGGTACCAACATATGGCCTAGATGACATATTTTCACTGTATACAGATTAATTGACAGTATACAGACCTATCTCCACTCCCAGGCCTCCCATTCCATAGATGAGAACGGAGGCCTTGGCCATCCTCTGCATAGCGCTGTCTCCCAACACATAGCGCTGACGACTGAAACACAACAGGTCAAAGGTCACATTGATGTGACGGCCATCTTAAATCATTGCAATCAGATTTGGATAATTTTACATATTTAGATCAGTTAAAAATTAATGACAGATAATTCAAAACCAAATATGTAAAACTAGACCAAAAAGAATACAATTCTAGAAGATTCACACAAAAATTCTATATTTTTGGTTTGGGTCAAATTGGGAGATATTATTATAGAAAATACTGATTTCTTAAAAGAAGATGAAAAAATATAGAAACAGACTGTATAATATATGCCACATATATAGTTTGATGTTTTGTTTGGTATTCATAGTACAGCAAATAATGGTTTAGAGTTGCTATCAAGATTGTTTCACTCCTTCAACACTCATCATTTGTAGCTCCTACTGTTGCAAGAAACTTGTGAGCGGTGGTTAGTACCAACAGACCAAAGATGACAACTGCAATGTGACAGTATATATGTGGCACGTGCTTATCATGATCGAGCTGGAAAGGTAACCTCCAAACAATTAGTAACATCAAAGCAAGGTCAGGTTATCCCGACACATTTAATAAAAAGAGATGCACTTTGTACAACCAATAATTACATTTAAAAATTAAGCTTGTCATGGTAAAGTTCACCATTGTCACAAAATGAAACCCAATAAATTTATACTTGTGACTTCCTATCGATATACAAAAAAATTGTCCGACGTAATCAAATTAAGCTTGTCATGGTAAAGTTCACCATTGTCACAAAATGAAACCAAATAAATTTATACTTGTGACTTCCTATCGATATACAAAAAAATTGTCCGACGTAATCAAATCAAGCTAATGGAACACAACTATGGCATGTGGCCATTTATCAGATTAAAACATAGCTTTTGGATCATTGATCAAGATATAGGTTTCCTATAGGTTATAACTTGACCTCATCCATGAATCCAGTGATCAGTGTATGGTGATCATTGTGATCATTATTCTGATCACCATCATGATCATCATTACATCATTATCATGATTATTATTATTATTATTATTATTATTATACATTTATGATATCATGATAGTAACAGGAAACCACATCTATTTTCAGCCAAGCATTTACATTAACAGTTATTATGGCGATCATTTTGGAATCTTACATGATTATTTTATGAACTGAGATCATGCACGAGTCTGAAAATTCACAAATATGGTCACTGAAGCATGTAAATCAGGAAATTAGAACTACATCATCGGCTTTCATTGGTATTAAAGCACAAAACAGTTTATTGATTATGGATGTGGAGGATTTGTGCGTACATCAGGTACATCTATTATGACCTAATAAATAGGTTGTTTTCGTCACATGCCGTTAGTCACGTTGATACAGTAATTAAGAACACTGTGGAGCTCCTATCTATCAGAACAATGATTGCACAGCATATCTAACAGTTTTACAAAACATCAAACCATTTAAAAAAATTAGCTTTGGTGCGAGTTTGGTGTGGGCTGTGGAGTGGGTTGTTTGAGTGAGAGAGTGCTATGAATAATTCAGAATATTTTACATTATTGTCCGTTACATGTAGGTCTTGTATCTCAAATTACCCGAGATTTCCTGAACCAGAGTTTTGTAAAATATATTAGGTAAATACTATTAAACTATTTACGTCCACAGCAAAAACATTATTATGCAATACTAGTTTCATCACTAGACCATTTAGACTGATGATATTAATACTTGGTTGGTAACAATATTTTGCAATCGCTATATCTTTGGATAGTATGTGATGTAAAATTAACTTAAACTCATAATTACATAATACAGATACATTATTATTATTATTATAATAATCATTTCTGAGATTGATCCAATCTCATAAATTCTTGATGCCACCTCAATTATTATGACACAAGTATCAGCCCGATAAAAAATATAATGTTAAAATACTGTTTATCAATTACTAATAATAGGGTACAATAAACAAAAATGTTCCATATCCTGACATTGATGTGCCATGGACTATAATCTTATCAAGCTTATCAGGATATCAAATATTATACCTGAACAGTTTCTTGTTTTGCTCAGTATATTAGGCTCACCTGTTGCAGGGCTTATTAAATTTTGTCCTCATAATCTGATAACAATCAGGGTATCGTTTCTCAAAGCTCTCTTAACCGCTAAGGGACCATAACACTCTCTTTGCCGATAGCTAATACATTGCTAAGAGAGTGCTATGGTCCCTTAGCGGCTAAG
>JAUTBV010118954.1:0-13303 GCA_032361325.1 Lepetodrilus fucensis
AAACTTCAACTATCTTAAAGACCACAACAAAATAACAAATTAGGTTCTCATGTAGTTCACATTTGATATTTTTAATCAGCTGGGGACTATATTTGTCAAATACAGTGGAAAATACCATTTACAACCAATCCAGGGCCAGAAATCCCATCTATGGTGTACTGACTTATTATATGTACGAATGTACGAAACATCCGAAATTCAAATAATTTAGTGGTATATAACCTATACACACAGTATGGTCAAACATGATTTATAGGGCCTATGTGTTTTCAGGTATCTGTACACAGGCCGTTCTCAATTGACTCCAGCCACAGTCATTGCAGTATTGAGTCTAGCAAAGAAATATGCCATCAAGCCTCTGACAGCAATATGCGTCGCGTTCATCAACGGCATCAGAAACGTGGAGAACGCATGCTACTGTCTGGAACAAGCGCACATTTACAGTGAGGAAACTTTGATGACCGAGTGTCTGCAGTTCATTCTTGAAAACGGAAATCAGGTTCTCAATACCTGCGGATTCCTTACTCTATGTCAGGACTGTGTAGGAAGCATCATATCCCAGGATGCATTGCGGGCGTGGGAGATAACAGTTTATGAAAGAGTCTTGGAATGGGCTGTAGCAGAGGCGCAGCGAACGATGACCGGAAATGACGACAACAATCTGAGGAATTTGATTGGACAATATTTCCACGAAATTCGTTTTCCTCTAATTAGTGTGAGTTATTTCTCCTCCAGAATAGCCGATCGAGAGCTTCTCACTGACCAAGAAAAAGTACATATTTTCAGATATTTTGCAAGGGCCACTGATGACACTGAGCCGTTCAATTCTTGCCCGAGACAGGAAATACAAGCGTTGGCCAATGGAAATGGAGACGTTGAATCCAACTCGCGGTTCAGGAGAACGGTGGGACCAATGACCGTAACATTTGAAAACGATGCCGACACTCAGCGTAAAATTGCGATCTCGTTTTCATGCAATGCCAGTATCTTTCTCAATGGATTCACGTTGTTCACGGGATCCAAACATGACTATGATGTGACTGTTACTCTGTACACCAGTAGTGCTAACCTCCTACATGAAGAAACTGTCCACGTGGCCGATTACAGAAACAACGTAGCCGACACCACTTGTGTTAGGTTAGCCAATCACGTTTATCTAACTAGGGGACGTATCTACACACTGAGCGTTGTCAGCAACTCGCCCAACCTGTATTATGGCGTTGATGGACAGATCTCCGTGCCGGGGGATGTGACCTTCACCTTTTACTTGGCTACTGTCCCTGGATGTTCCTCTTCTCTGTCACAAGGGGATTTGCCATCCTTGCTCTATAGCAGAGCCACCCAAGCTAAAGCCTAGGGCCTACTACATACCATCTCCCCTAAGGAAGGGTACAGCTCCGAGCTATGATTACTACGTTATATTTGTTGTTGTGAGTGACAAAGTAGGTGGAGCTTAAGGCAAATCTGATTGGACTATCAGTGCCGACTGCAGTGCTTTGATCTCAGCGTGCCCTGAAAAACTAGGCCGTTGCAGCCAAGGGACCATACAAAGATATTGAGTTAGGTCACGTGGGATAGTCAAGATGACTACATAGTGGTCACCATTTTCTAAATGGCGAGTGATTATGGAGTTTAACGTCGCCCATTTGCGATGACGTTAGAGACTGGAGCCGGCCTAGTCTGTACCACGCCAGATTCAAAATACTCATCTAGATAAGTTAAGCAAGTCTAGGAGTGTTCCATTCCAAACCCAGAAGAGTCTGAAGGTGAACCGACTGCCAGAGAACAGTCCTCTCCCTCTTGAGAGGTCCACAATCTTCCATAGTTCCACGCATTTGTGTGCTTTGTGCTTTTTCAATTACACTGTATATATGTCTCCATTATTAAATCATTATTACCTTTCCAGGAATTTGGTTTGCATATATATAAGCTTGATATATGTTGTACATTTCCTTTTAAGTCGACTCTTTAGTTTATAATCTCATAATTCTTAAAGAATGGCTTTAGGCTAGCTATATACTAGCATATTATGTGTATGTATTTCTAATGATGTATATACAAGGCGAGACGGCAATAATGTTTTTTAAATTTGTTCATCTGCTTTTTTTTGAGACCATTGCATATCTCGCACCTATGTTGTACCCAAGTATGTCTTGCCCACACACAGTTCCTATCTCGCTCACCCACCAATGTTCCTCTTTATCCCAGCCACCCACCAATGTTCCTCTATGTCCCAGCCACCCACCAATGTTCCTCTATGTCCCAGCCACCCACCAATGTTACTATGTCCCAGCCACCTATGTCCTGCGTCCCACCCATCATCCATTGGCCCTTTGTTCCTGTGTGCATGATCAGGATCCGATTCAGAGGACACTGTAGTGAAGTTGGCCCAACAAAAGACAAACGCAGACAATTATTATCAATGATTAATTTATTATGAGGTACCTCCGCTTCATACAGTGCTATTCCTCTAAAGACACATGATACACACACCACACTCACCTCAATATACAATGATGTAACTAGTTTTCCATGTTAACATACGCAACTGTGAACAACAACCGTTCAATGTCAAGCAGTAGGTGAATCTTTGTACAACATGCATTAATCGTTTAGCCCCAGTGATAAAGACTTGCATTGGACACAGAAGATAATCTCGTCTGGGTCAAATAAAGCTGAAACAAAAAATGGCGGGGAAATATTGAAAAGGGCAGACACGTACACAAAGTATTGTATAAATAATTTCAAATAAATAGCAGCCCCTAGCTACTGAACTAGATTTCATACTTATTTACAACATAGGCTTACTTGTATTTACAGCCACTTCTTTTGAACACACTCCATTATACACAAGGATGAAATAATGAAAATTAAATCTTATGCAATATAAATCATATATTCAGTTCAATGACTTCATGCCAATATACCAGTGTCAACATTGAACAGTTCAAGCCTATGCTATACAGGCAGGTTTGACAAGCAGCATGTACAACACACACACAAGCCATTTCATTGGTCAGTACCAATGACAGGGGAGATAAGTGTAAAGACAGTACTTTCCATAAGTTACACCAGAATAAGTCTGCATGTAATAGTTTCAAATAGTTTGCGGCTATGTCATGGCAGCCAATAAATAAATAGAACTACAATCTACAAACATCAGTAATGATCATGTTCAAGATGAAAATCAAACGTAAATCATAGGGGTTGTGTCACATGACCAAAATTCTGCCAATTGATTGGCTTGACATTACGCATACTAGTATATGGTATACACATTAACACGCATACATATCTAGGGATAATTAATTGCATATCATTTTGCATGAATGAATTATTACATCATATCACACATTCGACATGCAAGAGAATACTTCTAAACATTCCCATTGGGTTAGATTACAGCAACATTTATTACTTTCAGTTGTTCACATTATTTCTACTGAACACGAGCAAGTGATTTTATGCAGCATCCCACAGTATTCAGGTGATCTCCCTTTGCAACTGTTACAGTATGCATACAGACATCATATCCGTACCTTCTTTGCATGGTTTGGGTTCGAACCCCAAACCAATGGTTCCTGCTCACCCACTCGACTAAAGTAAATCCTAGACCGATATTCCTCTTTTGCACATAATTCATATTATTTCAGTTCTGAAAATTACGGAAGTACCATCAAGGCCAAACATTAGTCTCCCTTCTACACATGCATAGAGAAGTCCACCAACAGTTCCTATTACACGGAACACAAAGTTTGATTATATTTTTGATTATATATATATTTGATTAAATGCTCGATTGATGCACCGCTTATAGTAGTAAGTCGAGATAAAACCTCCAAAGAAATCCTCTTCAGGAATGTTGGTACTTTGGACTGGCGAGACGAGGAAGGAAGAGGAATCAGGAATGACTGACAGGATGCTGTGGCCATTGAGACACGAGACATGACCATCAGATGGGAGCCTTGGCTAAGAAGACAGGAGCCATAGCCACCAAACGGGAGCCAGTGACATCAGACAAAAGCCAGGGGCATCAGACAGAAGCTAGGGGCAGCAGACAGGAAGTGTTGCCATCACATGGGGCTGTAGACATAGGTTATCCTTGTATACACATCTGTCACACATGCATCCCTTTATGAAAATAGCTTTCTGTATTTGACTCTCCATATAATTATGCAATAATATTTACAACCATTATAGTTAAAATATTGATGTTGAATGTCTTTCCCTGCTGAATAAGCTTAAGGATTACTAAGATTGTGACTGAATCGATTGTAAAATCATTCACAATGTGAACATAATGTTGCTGACATCATAAATCTATGGAAAGCACTTGTTGATATTACTGTATGCATAATAATTATAGCAAAACTAACAACAGTGTGAAACAAACAAAAACAGAGTTCTAAGTAGAGAGCACACATGATATTTTCTTTCCTACAGAGTTTTTGGAGAAGGTTGGAACAATAGTTTAAAGACAGCCATCAATGTTTGTAAATATTTTTCCTTGTCTCAGTTTTAAAATGGCTCTCATATGTTGAAAGGTTCACTTAGCTGCGAACAAATTTGACAACCTTTCAAATGAAGACATTTAAATATTGCACCTTTACAGCTAATACCAGCAATATTCTGAAACTATAATTAAAATTGATTCACAAAAAATATCCATGCATATATCATCCTTATGAGTAGCTGGAGATTCCCCTAGCTTTCGCTGCTGACAATAAGATAATGTTTATAATGTGTACTGTCACGAGACCACTCAGGCTAGTATTATATGTGTATGTGGTCACTAGAACTTCCCCATACTGTACATAGGAATCTCCAGCTACCTTAGGCTTATCAGGTACAATAATTGTGAAACCTTATCCATACATTTGCAGGGTTAGAAATTCCCACTCGCCCAGCGACCCGTGGCGACCTTCTTTTGTTATGGGCGAGTTTCTTTTTAGGGAAATTGCTCTTCTTATTTGACTTACTAGCCTGTTGACTTGTTCAAATTTGTAAATTTTCACACTAACTTCTAACCCTACTGTCTGCAATTAATATAACATGGTACAGAGAAACATGCATATTCAATTATTATGCCTAATTGAGACATTTCTTTGTCAAATTACACATTCACGTTAAAAGTTGACACAACTATAAGCATGTAAACGTACCACAGGTGATAAAATATCTTGGCTCTTAAAAGTACGATGAGAAAGTTCATTGAAGAGCCAATAATCTGTCCACAATGGGAGGTAACTCATACTTTAGCAAATGTTGAGGACCTCTAGTAATTCCCTGAGGTAAACTAACGGTTCCACTAACGCACAATTTCAAAGCCTTTAGCATAAAATATAAAATGATATAATGGCTAAGCCAGAAATCAGTCACTAATGTATGCAAGAAATGCTCATCAAAGTGTATAAATACAATATTGAACTTGAGGATTTCATGATAAAAATTAATCAACATATATATAGATAACAAATAGATTGATCACACTGTAAAATATACACGGTAAATGCAACTCACTGTAAACATTTTGTGAGCAGATCGCTGACGACTCTTTATTAGACAACTAAACAGTTATGTACAAAGTATATTTCATATATTATACGTAATGTTAAACCAACAAAGTCATATGGACCTAAATATAAGTAGTTCATCTTTGGGAACAGTTTCACAGGACTATTGCATTCCAATACATTTTCGAATTTGACTTCCAGTTACACGTAGAAGAGCAATAATAATAATATAGTAGCTATAGAATGATTTTATGAAACTGGAACTTCAATGGAAAGTACAATAAGAGAAATTACGGTTAAATTTCAATCGTTGAACATTTGAAAATTATAAGCTAATCCTTTATCCAATTTGTAACTGATATAAATCAATGCTGAATTTTCTCCCGATTGAGACTACAAAACTTGTGTTATTTTGGAGATATTAGGAGAGGATTTATGGACAAACTTCAGCTATTCTTTGACAGATTAAAAAACATTCAATGTTTTAATTGATAAACATTTGATCGGAATACAGCAAGATTTGACGTCACTTTTATCATATGGAACTAGGCTGAAGATAAAAAAAAAGGCAAGTCAACAGCAAAACGTAGCACTTTGGTATATTTTCTACTTTCTTAACATTAAGACTCTCGTAACAACTCCTTACTGTAAAATTAACAAAAATATAAATACTATACATCGGAAACTACGAAAATCAGATCTAAAATTTTCCAGGAGGTGAATGAAAATGTTGCAATAGCTTTTGGGTTATTACGAATAGTACATGTATTAAGTTAACAACATTAGTGAAGATCAACATTTCAGCATGGTCATACATCCAAAAGCATCACAAACTATCTTGTCTTAAATTAACATGTTATCGTAAAATGCTGAGTTCACAGCTTCTACTTCTTGACTGCATAAAATGGTTTGGGCCCCAGTCTCAGGGGCTGTGACTTGATTCCGCCGTCATTGATTGCCGCAGCCGTGGAACTCGGGATCTCCAGACTGAAGCGGTAGCTGGCCGGAGAGTGAGAATCGGCTGCAGGTTTGACCTGACCGTGAGCCGGAGAGACGCTCCGGACTCGGGTCCGCATTAACCTTGGCTTGACCGGTGGCGACCTCTTCTCCTCCTTCCCGTGGATGTAGCTCGGAGTCGGACACGGTCCGGGGATCTGACTCGGAGTCTGCTCCTCCAGGTTCCGCTGCCGTTCGAAGTAGTCGCGGAGTTCCTTGATGCTACCTCTCCGCTGGAGTCCGGAACCGGAACCGGAACCCTCCTGTGCGTTGTCCTCGCTCTTCCGTCGGGGCAGGCAGGACCGGTGCTCGATCAACTCCCGGGCTCTGTTCGCGTCCTTCAGTACCGAGTCCCCTCCGGAGTGGTCGCTGCACCGGCTGTGAAAGGAGCCATCCAGGTAGTGAGATCCCTCGGACTCGGACGTGGACGACTCACTTTGCGTCCGACCTCTGGAGCCGCTCCTGTACCGTGGAGGTTTGCTGAAATTGCTGTACTTCTCCTTCTTCCGTGCACGATACTCTCGAGCTACTTCAGCAGGAGATGCCGGCGCTGGGAGTTCATCCAAAGGTCTCTCGTACACCTTCTGTCGATTCGGCGTCGGGCTGCGCGAAGTCATCGCGTTCTCCTTGTCCGATCCCATTCCGTTGCGCTTCATCCTTTCTCGCGACCTTGACCTCCGGGTCAGATTGGAGTGGACGAGACGAGGCGACGGTGCCGACTCCTCATCGTCCGTGTCCATGTCCTGGTCTAACATCCTCAAAGCACTAGAAGGTAAGGACATGGACAGCTGATTCTCTTCATTGGTGAACGATGTAGGACTGGAACTATCCGCTAGGTTTTGATCAGATCCTTTCTCAAAGAGATCGACTAAAGACTGCATCTTATGGCTTCTTTTCACTCGCAAGGAACCGGTGTTGTAAGAACCCGAATCCTCGGAGTCACATCCCGTGGGACCGAACGTATCGTGTCGGTCGGCAGCCAGCTGGAGGACAGACTCGTCCAAGGATGACCGACTCCCGACCATGTCCTCAAAGTGCTTTGCGGAAACCGACACCGACTTCGTCTGCAGCGGCTTGTAGAACTGCACCATCTCGCCTTCTTCGATCATAACAACGTCGGGTTCGGGAGTGAAACGAGACCTCCGGGTTTTTCGGAACGAGTCGACATCCGAGAACACATCATCCTCCTGACTGGATAGACCTGAAGGATCCACGTCGGACGGACCTGTACTGGACAGATCAGGAGTGGCGGAGTCCGACATGTCGTCCACTCCTTCGGCCAGTTGTCGCGGCGGATGCGGAACCTTCTTAGCGCGCACAATGTTCTTCTTCATTTCTGGATTCCGCTCTATCACCAACTTGGCGTCGCCTCGCTGCGAGGTGATTTCCTTCACTAGGACAGTCCTGGAGATATTGTCCTGGCCGAACGTACCGTTGGCGTTTTGTTTTCTCTCCGTTCTCCTCACTGTGGGTCGTTTGACCTCCACCTGTTCCTGGTTTGGAGGTGCGATGTCAGGAACACCTCGAGGCGAGGGAGCACAACGAGCAGGGACAGTAGGCACGGTCACCGTTCCTCCGCACAGAGGGGGCATGTCGTCGTATTCCGATGAAATTCTATGCTGTCGTTTTTTGGGCACGGGGATCGATTTCCTCTCGCGTTTCACAGGAATTCGACTATGCTGTCCAGCGTTTTTTGACATGAGTAACTCCTTCCCAGAATTGAGAACATTTTCGAACACCTCGGGTTCCACGTGGCCGTAATTCTCCGACCTCATCATGTTAGTTTCTGTCCTGGACGACTCGTACCTACGCTCAATGCAGCTTGCACTTCCAGAGTTGGTGGAAATTGTCACGGAAGTCTCCACCTCCATCCTCTCAGCGGTGTGAACATTGGGTGGGTTGGGATTAAGCGTGAACGTCACAGTGGTTTCGGGAGACGGACAAACACGAGCACAAGTGGGAGGACTACATTCCGACAAGACTCCGGCGTCTACACTGTACACGACTGTTCGAGGGGACACCTCCCCGGGGTCCGACCTCACACTGGTGTAACTATTGCACATATCCACGTCCATGGACTCGCCGCCTCTGCTCATCCCACACTCCGGCTGAGCCTCTCTCTGGTTTGACCTGGGGTCGTTCCTGGGGAACGTCCTGGATGAATAGCACTCCTCCGTGGCGCAGGTTCCGCGCGACCTCTCGGCCAGCCTGGACTCCGTGGTGGACCTTGTGATGGTCGGCTTCTCCAGCGTCACGGTGTCGTGGACCACGTGGACCTCGGGCTGCGGCGCGGAGAACTGGAAGTGGCTCGGCGGAATACTGGCCAGGTAGTTGATGCCGGGAGACCGCGGACTACTCGGGGACTGGACGCCGACCCCTTGAGGACTGGTGCGATTGTGAGACGAGTAGTGGTGATGTTGGCTGGCTGCTGGACTAGTTTGGCTAGTTGAAGAGTAGTGATGCTGTGGATGGCTAGTTAGAGGACTAGTATGGCTAGGTGAACTGTAATGAGGGTGGCTAGTTTGAGGACTAGTCTGGTTAGGTGAAGAGTAATTATGTTGCGGACTTCTCTGACCAGACGATGAATAATGACGTTGCGGGTGGCTAGTTTGAGGACTATTCTGATTAGGCGAAGAGTAATTATGTTGCGGACTTCTCTGACCAGGCGATGAATAATGATGTTGCGGATGGCTACTAACAGGACTGGCCTGCTGAGTATTGTTTCTAGGCATGGGAGATGGATAAACGTCCGGCTGAGTCGGGGCGTGAGAAGCACCTGTCACGTAGAAGTCTCCCGGAAGAACCAGACGATCACCGCCTGGCATGAACCTAATGTCCTGACTCCCGCCTCGGTATTCCCAGCTCTGCGGGACATTGGGGGAGAATCCTGGACTTAGGAGCGGACTGTTCTCGGTGTTGGGCGTCCAGGGGCTGGATCTGCCTATGCTGTGATAGCTGGCGGGACTGGCTCGACCCTGGGACTGCGCCGTGGGAGTTCCCTGGCTGCTGCTGCTGTCGGAGAAGATGGGACTGTCCCTCCACGTGACGGGGTCTGCGTCAACAATGTCCGTCTCCCTCACGCTGGGAGAGCAGTACCCTGGGAGACTCGCGTTGCTGAGTCGTGTCGCCATGACGGGTACCGACTGCGAAATCTGACCCTCGGAGAAACTTTGATGAAAGCCTGTAGTAACCTCAGGCTGGGGAGACCGGTGGCACACGTACTCGATACTGACGTCGCTGTTCTCGGATTCTGAACTAGAAGAGGTTTCCGACTCCGACTCCGAGGTTGACGAAGCCTCATTCTGAGTATGGATGTCTGCACCACGTGACACACGACTCGTAGTTGACACAGACTCTCTCTGAGCTATAACAGGAGCACGTAAAACCCTAGGGGAAGCCACAATTTTCAGATCAGCTGGTCTATCAACAAACGTCTGTTTTCGATTATTATTTGATTCATTGAACGTATGCATCTCACTATTACCACTTCCTATCCGCGACCTGTCTCTGTGAGTCCTTTCACTGTAAGCACCAGGAGGAGCAGAAAGCACATTTCCGGACACAATTTCAATTTGATCTACTGGCGAAAACCTCATTACCGGTTGAACACTGTTATCCGTGTGTTCTGCTCGGTATTTTGTTGTCTGTGTCCTATCTATCCTGGCGTAGTCCGGAATATCGGGAAAGTCAGTTTCCTTTGGATTTGTAGGAGTTAACAGGTCCTCCGATATATGCAGAGGGGGGAGATCGTCCACGGGACTCTCGTGTCTGTGGTACCCCTCGTCCTCCAACTCAATAGCACGGTCCACGTTCTTCTTGAAAGCATTGTCAATCTGCATATTGATTTCCTTCAGCGTCCGACTGAGCGGAGAGTCGGTGAGGCTGTCCAGCGACGCACTCCTCCGACGTCGGTGTTCTCCCATCGGACTGTCATCACATAGACTCAGGTTAAAACTGTCCACGGACTGCGAAAGCTCGCTGATCGTCACAGATGAAAGGAGATCAGACTGACTCCCGACATTTACGTTCTCCAACGACTTTGCGATGTCCGACGGAACACTGAGACACTTTGACATCTTGTGATGACCTCGACTCTGCTGCATCTGCTGCAGATTCTTCTCCATCTCAATTATCTCGCTGTCGATATTCCGCGGAGACCCCGGCGAGCGGATCTCTTTTGATTCATGCGGACCGATTTCGATGAATTCTGCGGGTCTGGTCGGAAGGAGTTCGGTTTTCACTTGAACCGGAGGAGCGTGTTTCTCCCCTCCTTTCACTGCAAGGGCCTCGGGACTCCTGACGGTCGCCTGGGGAGGAGAGGGAATTGTCTCGTACACGCCATACTGCATCCCGGCGGAGGTCAGCTTGTTGTCCAGCTGGTCTATCAGTTCACTCATGCTGGAAGGAGACCCCATCACCAGACTGTCCTTGGACATTGGACCGCGGTGCGACTCTTCGTCGGAGAGTATCTCGGCGTAGTCGTGATGCCGCGAGTAGAAGTACTGCGTGATGATTGGCTCGTCCTTCTCACCATCCTTTGCGGAATCACTCTGTCCTTTCCGGCGGGATCCAGGGCTCCGCGGGAGCTGCACGGTGAGAATGTCCTCCTCACTGGAACCAAAGCTCATGTTCTTCTCCACGTTGGCCTTGGGCTTCTTCCTACCGATCGGCGGCATCTTGGCGCAGCGCTTCTGAGGACTGACCTCTTCCCCGGACCTTGGAGGCTTCCCAGCTCCGTTCTGGAGCAGCTCACGCTTTTTCATGACCTGCGCGTAGTCCCCCGAGAGGTTGCCGAACCAAGTGTCCGCCTTCTCGTCCTCGTCGCTGGTTGAGGAGGAGCGTTCCCCGGACTGCCCCATCTCCAGGTGAGATCGCTCCAGACCCGGGTGAGACGAGGTCTTTTGCTGAGCCGAAATTTTCCGGTTCTCGCTGGAGCTGCGATCGTTACGAGGCGTGTTCGGGGCGGAGGGTGTCCGACGATGCAGGGCCTTCCTCTTGGAATCTCCTCGAACAAACGACTGCTGGCGCTCGGGTTCTACGCGTTTTTCTGACCTTGACCTTCGACCGATCTGCTGAAGTTCAGGACCCCTTTCTGAAAAAAGAAAGAAACATTAATATAAGAATTATGTTTGCTCATTAGTTTTTGTGGGTTTTATGTTAAAAAACATATGATAACATTTTATAGAAAAATAATCTTAGTTTTATTATTAGTATCATTATTATTTTGTTCCCCCTGTTTCTTTATTTAGATTAACTTACCATGAGGTTCAACAGACAAATCCACGTCGATAGGCACCTCACGTCCTCCATTGAGGTTGTCGAGGTTCCGCTGGTGTAAGATGGCCGTCGCGTCGGACGACAGAGATCGTTTATGGTGAGGAGAATGGTGAGACCGTTCCTCTGTGAAAAATCAACATAAGTCAAAATTAACACTGGTCCAACGATAGCAGTTTGCTTGATGCCAATTAACAAGTGTTTATGGGGAATTAGTGTAATCATCCCTTGAACAACTGGACAATCGTCGCTGGTGTCGACGTACCTCCGTAGACGTTGACGACCATGAGGTTGTCGGCCATCTTGGAGCAGCGGCTGGTGGAGCTCCTGTTGGAGGAGGTGGCCAGGGACAGCAGTGACTCGGCACTCTTCGCAGTCCGCAGCCGCTTCTTCCAGTTGTGGACATCCTCCTCCGTCAGCGCCTTGGCCGGCATCGAACCTCCGCCCAGACTCACTGTGTCTGCAGACAAACAGAGAGAGGCGAGTAAGAAACCCTGGCTTAAGACTAACAGTGTCTGCAGACAAACAAAGAGGATTAGGAAACCCTGATTTAGACTAACAGTGTCTGCAGACAAACAAAGGAGTAGGAAACCCTGATTTAGACCCCGATTTAGTGTCTGCAGACAGGAAAGGAGGATAGAGCCACCTCCCAGTCATGGTGTCAGCAGACAGTATGAAACCCTGACCTAGATTAACAGTGTCTGCAGGAAGAGTCAGAAGTAGAAACATGCATGTACACTATGACCTAGATTAACCCTCTCTCTGGTGGATTAGGCACATCCTCTAGGGCATCTCTGGTTTCCTTCAGCATTGAGAGGGTTAACTATCTAAACACACACACACACACACAGAGGGTAACGTAGCATTAAATCCCCTGCCTTCTTGAGATTGATACTAACAGTATCCAAAACAAACAGAGATGCCACAGGGTGAGTGAGTGACTTATGGGATATTGTTCCACTCTGCTATATGGTACTTGGGGCATGTAATCATTGGTATCCGTCTTGGAAGCAATGCTAACAGTGTTTTTCCACCAAAGTTAACCTAATACAAAAATGGAGCCGTAGCGAGTGGCGGGCACTAGCTGCCACGTACCTAGTTCTTTGCTGCTGCCCTGTAAGCTGGGTTTCCTGGACTTCTTTATACTGCCTGAGCGCGGCTTGGAGAAGAAGGACTTCCAGCCACTCACTGGAGACTTCTTGTTACCCTTCGACGACGTCTCCTTCACAGTGTTGGCCTTTTTCCTAGAGCAATAAACACAAACACACCATAATTAATAGAGAGATTAGTCTGGAAATACTATTTGTGATGCAAAGCGAACATTTTCAGGGTTTTTTATGGTGGTGAAAAAACTTAAAGTTGAATAGTGGATGATCTGCCTTGTGAATTGAATGTGTTGGAATAAGTACGAATGAATGAATGATTTATTTTTGTGTGTTTTTGTTTGTTTTGTATTGGGGTTTAAAGTCGCTTTCTAGAATCTTTCACTAATATCACGACTTGTCAGTTTAGGGCAGGAG
>JAUTBV010118965.1:0-13303 GCA_032361325.1 Lepetodrilus fucensis
GTGAATGTATTTTGCAGTTGTAGCTAAGAACTAGTCCAACACAACCATAAACATCTGTGATATTATGCCTTTAAGAACTTGACCATGATGCTAATGAAAATTTAAGACAACATTGATAAGACGCCCATCACAAAAGTTTAAGTTTGAAAGATTGCAAATATCTATTTTATTAAATCAACCTTGCTGTTGGTAGTTCAGTACCAAGTATAATTAGTGTGACATTTTACATTTCTATTATTCAAATAATCCTGATGTTACTGAAGTATGTAACATATTTAATATAAAACTTTCATTGTTGGCGAAATATGGCGGAGTGTAAAATATAGCTTCCAATTATTGTAGGTTACAAGTTACAAATACTCCATTTTCAAGATGGTACAACAACCATTTGCATGACTGTAACGAGGAGTGAACATTTTCTTACTGTCCAGGCTAATATTTCATGAAAGGGTCGTACTATAGTCTGGACGCAAGTCTTGGTATATAACATGTTTCAACTATAGATCTGGCAAAAAGTAGTACGAGTTAAAGAATCTTGAACAAAGAGGGTTTAAAATTCAATACTGAAACAGGAAATCCTGTAAACCTCGATTTACGCCTGTACTACAGGTACGACCCTTTTGTGAAGTGCAGGACAGATTATAAATCTCAGCTGTGTTACTATTAAATTGTAATCATTATTTCCATTGGTTTAATGGTTGTGCTGATAAATGTGCCTTATTGTATTCTGCCAAGCTGAGTTTTAACACGCACATGATTAAAATATATTTACCAAATGGTACTACGGCTTGTTTGTAACTCGATCGGGATGATTAAAACTACCACTATCTTGGAGAGGTTTGATGATGGTAAGTGTTGTGTCGTCGGATTTTGAGAACAAAATCTCCCAGTTGGTACTAAAAAAAATATGTTTCATCTCTGACTCGTAGTGACTACCGTAGTACAAAATAGAAAATTATTTTGTCGTTTTTCATTCTGTACTACTCAAAATTTGCTAAGGATTGTACCATTTTTGTAGGAAAAGATTCAATGACCCCATAATGAAATACAGTATACCTCGCATATACCAGCCTCGGATAAACCAGACACTCGTCTATAACGGACTTAATCTGAAGTCCCGGTCCCGCAAATTACTGTATATGTGTACAACGGACTTCGCATATAACGGACAAATATATATATGGTCCCAATGTTATATGCGAGGTCTACTGTATACTAGTAATATAATTTATTACATAAATACATAAATACCACGTTTTGTCAGTGGAAAGAACAAGTGTTATTTTTCACATGTGAAAAATAACTAACTGAAGTCTCAAGAGTCGCACATAGGACAGGACATGGAACCAGTCCAGCAGCATCGTCATGTCACAGGCAAAGCATGTCGTCATGTTACTGGTTGAGGGAAGAGGAATGAAGTAGGCCGATCCATTCTTAGATGACTAATACCTGACTAAATTATATTTCACTGCACTTCTGTAATAAAAAGAAATTCAAGTAGTTTTTTTCTCTCTCATTAGTCATACCTTGTTTATCTCATCTCTCCTACTCCATGAGATGACATAAACATAGTATGAGAGAGAAAAAGCTTGAATATCCTCTTATATAATACAATCCTAATAATAGTGATTGTTAGCAAATTTTGAGTAGTAATTTACGGAAATTATCTACCAACATACAAATCGTCGCAAATGGGTGAAAGATTCCCGCAGCGACAGGAATATATATTCACTCACTCACTCACCAACATACAAACAAGTGGATGTTGAAGGAAATGTGCATCTTAAATAACAACCTGGCTAATGTTACAAGTAGCGCTTGTATTTAAAGTAAAGGAATTTGTGTTAATAAATGGATGTGGATATTCTGTAATCCAAGTACATACACACTGCAAGCAGCTGACCCCAATTCCTACATTTCCTGTCTTCTGCACACCTGCCACTCATTAATAAACCGTCAGCATGAGGGATCACTATGGTGAAACAACTCTAGGATCTCGTCACAGTTTATAACCTGCGTTATAATTCCACGGTTGGAAGATGCATATTTTTGTCAGTTCCGTTGTTCGATTTATTAGCCATATACGTACTGCAGACCCCACACTTGTTTTCAACCAAATAATGAAAATTGTCTCTTGTAGCCATGGCTGGCTCCAAGATTACGAAACTTTTCTGAGTACGAATTCATGCTTAAGTTTTGAACGTCATGTAAATTTTGAGCTTGAGCATAAAATCATACTCAAAAAGTTTTGTAATCTCAAGGCCTGGTGTTTGGATGGGACAACAATTCATGAATGAATGAATGAAAGACGACTCCATCCATCCATTGTGTATGAAATGTCACCACATAAAGGCCTCAATACTTTCCCATGAATTCTAAGGCATTTCCAGCATATAAAAAGTTAAACACCAGCATCTTTTTCAGAGTATGCACCAGCAAGCACAACAAACACTTTCTTCTTATTTCACTGCTCCATAATTTATTTGGAATTTTTAAGAAATGGACACAAAATATACAAATACATCTAAATGCAAAAGGAGTATTGGTGATCTAAAGGGTAGGCTTACAAGGAAATGTGAAACCAGATTCACATTTTAAACGAGACATTTTTATCCCATGTGTAGGCCTACATTGGTACTAAAAATACAAATATTGCTCCTGCCTTTAATACCTCATAAAAAGTATCACGTCTAAACGTTGCTCTAAAATTTGCTCCACACTCGTTTCAAAATCCTACATAATGACTTGTAACATTTCAAATCACAAATTTCCTGAGCGTAAAAATCATACAGTGAACTCCAAATATGCTGCCCATGGCAGTTCCCTCTGTACAATAGAGCTGTGTAATCTCTGCCCACCACAAGAGCCGTCTCTGCCTATGACAAGAACAATGTAGAGTCCCTGTTCATGACAAGAGCTGTACACAGTCTGTCAATAATACAGGAGCTATACTGTCCCTGACCATGACAAGAGCTGAATACAGTCTGCCGATGACAAGGCCTATACAGTCTCTTGTTCATGACAAGAGCTATAGTCTCTTGTTCACGACAAGAGCTATACAGTCTACCCATGACAAGATCTGTAGTCTCTGTTCATGACGAGAGCTGTATACAGTCTCGTTGCCACACAAACAGCTGCCTGCATTTCGTTAACAAACTTGAGTTGGTCTCCAATATACAATATAAGAATTAGAAATATTCTCATGTATAAAAAAAAACACACCCATCATCTCAAATATATTTGCAGTAAAAGTTACACCATTTGGAAATGCATGAGACAAAAAGGAATTTGATTTGTAAACCTAGCGCATGATGTTTCAGAGCAGCAAAATGAAGCACAGACAGAAAGTAGCACTTTCACGATTACGGTATACAGTCTGTATGTTTCTCTATTCAAATTACACAAAACATCTCTGTACAATTAGCTGTTTACCCATGGCATCATTTCAATTTATACTTAAAAGAAAAAACAACGAACAAATTCAGTCATGTTTTGTAACAAGAGAAAAATCAAATCATTACAACATCCAGCTAACCGATTCCTGAATTATTTGCAAAACAGATTTGTTCCCAGAAAATACAAACTGCACAATGTGAATTTTTGTCAAAATAATATGCTCCAAAGCTTGAAAAAAACTTTTTATAATATACTGACATACACTTTTCAACTAAAGTTTGACAGATGACTTAGTCACCAAGAGCAATATATTTTCAGAATATTTACCGACTGAAAGAAATATTTGAAAGAAAAATCGTAGAGCATTACGTAAATAATTCTACCATTTCATCTTCTTCACGATTTTATACTGTTCAACTTTCGCACAGTCATTGGCATTACCAACTATTTAAACTAGCATTCGACTATTTCTATCAACTAGTCCGACTAGTATAAATCACCAGTTGGTTTATAAGCCTTATTGTCAAGAAAACATATTTCAACCAATTAAATACACAATGGGGACAGAAGAAAGTGGACAACTAAGGACTGTTTTAAGTAGAGCAACAACAAATTGAAACATGCTGTTCTAACACTGTACGACAAAAACAACAATGTCAACGACATCGCTCCTCAGGTACGAGATTCATAATCTTCCATTTCTACAGGAATTTGACATATTTCTTTACATGACGAAATAATACAAATGTAAAGTAACAGTAAGCACTTTCAGATATAGTACACTACATAGTTGTTAGTAATTGAAAATGTTAAATGTTTTCTTTTAACAAATTCAAGGTTTTGTTCCTATTGGGATAATCTTAATTCCAAATATTAAAAAAATAATAACTTCTGCTATCCAAAGCCCAAGGATCGAAAGACATTCCATTTGACCTGTTTGTCTGATGACCTTTCTTAAACTCTGATATTCTCCAATCAGATAGCTTCTTGCTGAAACTTGTTAATACCTTTGACTGGTGTACGTCTTATGAAGAATGTAAAATGAGTTGACGTTTTGGGACAGAGAATCAGTCCAGATTGCTTTATGAAAGCTCTTATTTCATTGGCTATCTCTCAACTTCCTCAGAGGGTGTGAAAGGTCATTGGAATATCAATAGACCGTGGATGTTGGAAAGCAGTGGAAACATAAAAGGCTTTAATTTTAGTAACAATATTTGGTAATTTACATAGATATCCCAGTTTCATGTGGAGAGAATTTCAATAAGCCAGCTCGGACCTTCAAATATGACGCGCAGAATATGTATGCACGTGCCAAAGGTGAAAGTACATACAGTATAGTATAATGCTGTTAACATACTTTTCACTGGTTGTAACAAACATGCATTGCAAAATAGATGATAAACATGCAATGTTAACACTACCAGTACAGCGCCTCAGACAGTTATTCACAAGCTTTCACCTTTGACACGCACATGCGTATTCTCATTTCGATTTCGATTTCGAAACTCTGATCTGGCTTATCGCCATCATTCAATTCTATTGCCAGCCAGCAGGGAGACAAAAAAAAATTAAAAAAATAAAAAATATAGAACGATTGTGATAATATGTCTCTGTTTAAATATTGGTTATAAGTGGATTTTCATAGACGTAATGCTGAACATTGTTAGCTGCAAACTTAATGAGTTACAAATGGCGAGAATTAGCTGGGACGCTGCAGAAAAATTGTCGATTCCCTCCTGGCTGGTAATGGAAGATAATGTTAAACAATGCGGGAATGGCCACTGGACTAACAGTACATCAACAGTATCCTACGCCATCTTGCACCAAATATTCCTCGATAATACAATATAACGATCTGCTTACAAGGAATAATTTAATGAAAGTCATCGCATACCATCTTCAAGAATCAGCAAAGTAAAATATATATATATATATATTTTTCTCTCGAGTTAAAACAGTTACTTTCAAAAATCTAATTGATTCAAATAACCCAAGATATTGTGACAGAAGCAAAAAGTAGTGATAAAAATTGCCATTAATTTCGTCATTGGATGATTTTCTCTGAAGATGTAAATGATTCTGATTAGGGGGGGTTGAGGCATTGCAAAAGCAGAACATCCGTAGCTTGTACACACTAGTAAGCTAGGCAAACGATATTGGGCATTAAAGTGAGGACTTCTTGCCAAGAAAACACTGGCATCCATAGGATACAGTTCTAGAAGCCAAGCAACGTTCTAACAAACAAAAAATCACCATAAAATAAAAACACTATTTCATATTTCCAGTTCAAAAGCATCACCAAATCCTGATATTTTCCAGACAACATACTTCAAATTTCATTTCAATCTGAAAATTGTGAGTCATTGGTTGAAATTTGTATACATTGATGGTGATGTAGAAACTCAAAGTTAAAAATAACATCTTCGCTAATCAGCGAGTATACTCATAATTAAGATATGACAGAGAGAGAAAATAAATCTAGCAAATTTATAGGTGAATGTAATTCACATATTGCATGATATTTCTTAAACCATTTAACACTCTCCCTGCTGGAACAATCACAATTTCTGATCTATAGGATATATCTGGTTAACTCCAGCAGCACAGGGGTTAAACTACAATTTGCAGAATACAGGGGCTTTATTCCACCTCTAACGTGTCCAAAGTGGAAAAGTTCTAATTGGAGTGGATGGTACTTCAGTCATTCTGGGGACAGACAAATATCACCTAAATGAAAATCTCATGTAATTTCAGCTGAATTGTTCATCACATATTTGTAAATTTAATTGTAATTCAATTAATTTGCAATAGATTTGACTGTGAGAATATTTAGGAGACAAGGGAGCACACAGAAGTACCATCGACTCCAAAGGTAGAACTGTAAGCAGGACATGTTTGATGACATCCCCAATTAGTTCACAAGAAGCAGTAAATTTCTAGTGGTCCACTCTCGTCATCAGTTACCTCCCTTCTACCAATCATGCACCATCTTGAAATTTAGTCGGTATAAAAGTTTGTTCAAAATGTCTATGTAGATCTAGTCACATGAACACATGAAATCAGTTTGAAGATAAAGCTCAAAGTTATATTCCTGTAGCTCATTTGGCAGTCATTATTTGGTAGATATTATATTGAGCTCGACAGTAATATAGTTGTTTCGTGTAAAGTTAATCTACTAGTACTGTGACCTGTTGAAGAATTCCAACAAAATTTCAAAATATTGGAAATAAGTAGCTGGTTGAACAAAGTACTTGTGTAGACAAATTATTGTATAACATTTCCTTGACCATTAATTAAGTATGTCGACTATCTGTGATGATTTGCGTTAATTTTACGTGATAGTTAACATGGTCAAGAAGAAACTATATGATTTATGCATTCACTAAAATAATGAACATTACACCAGGACAACAAAAAACAACCTATGCAGTTAATGAATGAATGAATTAGTGCTTTCCCTTGCAGCGGGAATATTTCATCCATTTGTGACAATAAGGGAGATAAACACTGAAGATTTCATGTGCAATCCTGTTTTAGCTCAATACTATCATTCTTTGGACGAAGTCGAACCTCAACACCGCAAATTGACGCAGTGTGATAATTTTGGCATGTTCACTTTTTCCCCATGGACCAAGTGATTTCAAAAAATGAAAATCTTAATTACATACAAACCGAAATTGCCTAGAAACACAGTTGCTTACCGTATTCAAACAGTACAAATTTCAAACATCGGAGGAGTTCTGGCAAATCGTAATTGATCCTATCGTACACAAAGCAGTGACAAAACGCGGCGAGAGAACGCAAAGATCCACGTCAAGAGATGATGAAAATTAAAACGATTTGCGGACAGGAAATGTGGAACAGTTTCACCCCCCCCCCCCACAATCTGGACACGATAAAAAAAAATATACTGATTAAAATCGATGAAGATTGCACTCAAGATGACGTGAAAAAAAAAGAAGCCCTGATGCATATTTACAAACGCGAGTCGATACAAAAATGATAGCTGAGATCAAGTCATTGGCAATCTATTTCAGCCCCCCATCAAACGAATGAATACCTGTATTTGGTGATTTTTGTCCCTGATTCGAACATAAACAGTCCTTATCCACATTTGTAATCCGTGAACAGACTGTTCGATGCATGTCCAATGAAATTATACACACGATTTGGATGTGTTCGATAGTTCATGAAAAATGGCAAAACCGCATGAAAAATAGGCAGGAACTTGAAGTAAATCTGACACTTGATTTATAAATTGTGTTCTCTCGCTGCGCTATTGCCGATGCGCTTTTAAACATTACTTGGTCCCAACGCGTTCAAGTGACACTCGTCTACCTCCAGGTCCTATGTGTACGCTACCACGGCAACTCTTCCACGACAACACATGCCCTAATATGGCTTGACGCTAGCTTCAACACAACGCAGCAGGAATACTGTATGCAGATAGAAACGGTGACAGTAATTCTAAGTCAGCTCCTTCAGAACGCTGATAAATAAATACCCTAAAGCAAAATGCTGCTTTAAAAAAGACAGTCGAGAAAAAGCATCGGAAATATATATTCCCCGATTGGCGGCAGTGTGTTAATTTTCATCTCATTTTAATACGACAGCATTTGGGCCCCGAAAGACACTCTCAACACGTAATGACATCAGGGATGAGAAAGAATCATGCCTATGTACAAATGGAAAATCGACATCCCTTGCAAAAAAAAAAAGAAGACAAATCTTCGCGATGATTTTTTTTCTCTGTACATGTGATGACCGAGAGCCGGCACAGAATTGATATGTTCTATAGATTTCTATACAAAAATGACTTTGATGAGACGAGCACGTTCGAGGCTGGGATGGGTGACCTCCCCCTATCTGGGCTTGCCCGTGGTGGCGCCACTGTTGCTGGTGGTGGTGGTGGTGGAGGAGGATGGGGAGGAGGAAGAGGTGATGGCGTTGCTGCGACCGTTGACAGTGGTGGTGATGGCGGGCATCTCGAACTCCACCAGCAGTGAGAAGTGATCCGACGGTATGTGTGGATGAGGACAGCCGATCACCTTGTTCTGACGGAACCACTCCTCGTCCAGGGGACCCAGGATTCCCAGCAGGTTCATGTGATCGCGCGAGTAGAAGATATAGTCAATAATGCCCTTGAAGTCATACCTGTAAACACAAGCATCTTGAAATTAACATATTAGCTTATTTTTTTTGAGTGAAGATAAATTGTCATCAATCCATTTGGTGCCCTACCTACAACATACCTACAACACAAGCATCTTCAAATTACTGGCTCATTTTTGGAGTGAAAATAAATTTTATCAATCCATGTAATGGGACCCATGTAATACCTATTACCCGCAACACAAGTTAGTGATTTATTGGTTATAATCGCAGTGAAAATCTTTCAACTAAATGACCCTACAAGCAAAAGAATCTTAAAACAATCCTACAACACAAGCACTTTAAAAAGTTCCCAGCACTTTTAGAGTGAAAATAAATTTCAATGGCTTATTTGGTGTCAACATTAATATTGATAACAAATTGATAACAATTAGAGACAAGTTTTACATATATTCATAAATTTAACACTAAAATTATGTGAAGCAAGAAATTTTGTCTGTGAGATATCACGATCCTCGAGTGAACTTGTTCATTGACTGACCCCATGTCCCCCAGTCAATCACTACCGGTTGATTGACATGTTGACTAGGTCAAACATCCAGGTCGCCGACAGCACCAAATAGATTGATAACAAATTGACATGAACTATTATCACCAAAGAAAATCCATACATTAGACTGATATCAGTGATTTTATGAAGCATAAATCAAGATTATGTCAGAAACTTTTTTGAGGATGGGAAAAAAAGCAGATGTTTGGTTGATACGGCGAAGGTCGGAGGAGGTCGGTGTGCCCTACTTACGTGTAATTCGTGTATGGCATGACATCCATGTAGGCACGAGAGAGCTGATAGTTGTGATTGAATGATTCTTTTTCGAAGGTGGTGTTGATTTTTTGAAGGCAGGAATCGTAACCAATTTCTTTGAAGTCTTCATGGTTAGCTGCCACCTTTCCGGAGGTCAGGTACTCGATGACCCCTGTAGGGACGAACAATTCCGTTAGTGTCAACACACATACACAGCAAATATTAAATTATGATGGTTATTTTTCTGGAAAGATAGAGTTAACAGTACGATATGCGTGAACATTTTAAATCCCAATTTAAAACAATAAATAATAAATCGTATAAAATCGTAAAAATGTGTACAATTAAACAGTCCCAGCTCCATGTTAGCATCCAATGTTGATGATAGATGCAACTTATCAGCGGCAGACCAAGGCTTCTTTTAATTTTTATCGTGCACATATTAACATTACAGTAGGTATGTTGCGAGTGCCAATAGTTTTACATAAATCTCCCATTACTTAGTGCAGCAGTATCCAAAATTAATGAAACAGGACCACTGCCGATCCTGGGGTTCGAACAAGAGTTGCTGGATTTAGAGTCCAACGCTCTACCGTCTGTGCCAAAGGGGTAACTAAACCAATAGGAGCATCTTTCAGCTACATTAATCCAAATATATATTTTAAAAAATCAACTACATTTAAAAAATATATATATTCGCTACACTTCCAGCACACACGCGACCGCACGCTCAGCTCCTTGGGCATAATACACACCTGAGTCTGGCAGTGAGTTGAGATCACCACACAGGATGAGGGGGATGTTGCTGTCTGTGAAGGACGCGGGGGAGGACTTGGAGGAGCCGGGGCGGAACTGTTGCGACGAGTCGTCGATGATCTGCCGTAGCTCAGCCATCAGCATCATGGTCTGGATGAGCTTGACGTCGCTGAACTCGGGGTCCCAGTGGATGTGGGCCGTGGCCACCAGGACTAGCTGCTTGGGCTGGTTCTCCTTGGGAGGAGGGCCTGGAACAAACAAGGAGAGGAAAATGAATGATTTATGCGAAATATTGAAAACAATGTTTTTCTTTTGTTAGATTATAGTGTGTGGTGTGTTGTTGTTGCATATGTGTTGTGAATTTGTGCTGTCTGTGTGTGTGGTGTGGTGTGGTGTGGTGTGGTGTGGTGTGTGTGGTGTGTGGTGTGGTGTGGCGTGGTGTGGTGTGTGGTGTGGTGTGGTGTGGTGTGGTGTGTGGTGTGTGTGTGTGTGTGTGTGTGTGTGTGTGCGTGTGTGTGTGTATTATCTTTCAACCCAAATATTATTTTTATTTTTAATATAAATCTACATATTTGCTGAATGTATGACATGTTCAATCATCCCCCCCCCCCCCTTTCACTGCAGATTACAACATTACATCACTTTCCCACAGGATGGTGCCAGTGAACAATAACCGCCACTAAACACAAACTCATCACCACTGCGTGTCTCCTGTGAAACATTCCTGAATACTTCGTCTAGACCAGATGTAAATACCATCTATCAAATAGCAATAATCTGCACTGATTAACTCAAAACACATCAACTGGTAATCGCTTAGCTATGCTATGTACCATTTAACCATAGATATTCACATGATGAAATTCACTGAACCATGACAAAAGATTAATCAATGAATACTGTTCAGCTGTGTCATTGTTCATTGATACATTAATGTACATATTAGTAAATGAACATACGAGTAGTTTATTGCAAGCATTAACTGCGACTACGATGCTTAGCCTATTTAAAATTATTTAAGCTCAATATCAAAAGTAATAAAATAATCTTCCAAAGAAAAGAAAAGAAAGAAAAAAAAGGAATAATTGCACCTAGATTAAGCTTATTGTTTTAATTGTGCTAGGATTCTGCTTTTGTATGTTCCCGGGGTTGGGGAAGAATAATAATAATATCGACCAAAAAAAACCTTGCTTGCATGAAAAGCATGTGATGTTTAGGTGAAAGTAGTGTGATGGATGAGGCATCAACACACCTGCTTTAGAACGGAATGACCCCACATTCACTCTGCTACAAGCAGGAAAATATAGTAATGTCCTTCAGCTGCTTATTAGAATAATATAAAAAAAGACAAAAATAGCGGGGCCATAAATATATATGCACTCTCTCATTAACGGCTGTGATGTGACATGGTTAAATTTCCACAGACATAGAATGGGAACTTGGAGCAGATAGTAATTATTTCCATATTTGTGGATATTTTCTTTTCACATTACAAAATTTAGGTTTAATTAAAAAACAATTAGTTAGATGCTGATTTAAGAAGGGATATAACTTGTGACATGGTCCTTACTTGTATAACTTGTAACTTGTGACATGGTCATGAAACACTTTAGGAGGTGATAACTCGGGTTAGAAGTTCCTAACTAGTTAGGACACCGTAGTGAAACGGGGGCCTGGATTATATACATATGTGCCATCTCGGGGTTGCGGTGCTTGTCACAGCTTTCAAATATGGTATAGCCGATATTCACATCTATATTTTGTCACAGGTTTCGAGTTCTACCTTATTCAGGCCTAACAGTAGAAACGATAAATAATTGATGCTTGGCATGTCACGTGTATCCGTTAAAATAATATTGATCAGTTAAAAAAAGTAGGATAGGAAGTAGAAATGTACGACCATATGATGAGTAGTATGACAAAATAATGAGTTCATAACTGGCAGTCTTGCTATGTGTACACCGAGAATGTTGTGCATAATCTCAAATTGGAAGAGAAAAAACACACTGTATATTACATGTAGACGTATTCCCAATTTAGGGTAATATGTAAAAACCACAAGACATCGAGATAAATTAGTCATTTCCAGTAAAACCCAAAATATAACATTCCAAAATCAATTCCAAATGAACTAATTATTTCTCTCTGTCGCTAAATCGGGACGTTTTTGCTTAGTGGCCATTATTAACCTGGATCTGTTTCTCAGTCTCAGGCGTGACCTCAATGTCAGTCAACTTAAGAGGGGCAGTACAGAAAAGGCATGTCGGGGTCGGCTGCCATGTCTAAATAATTGACACGACTCAATAAATCGAGCACCACCATTGGGACATGACAGAAATCGGCCGGTCAGGATCCCGTGCTAAGTTAGGCAAGACAAACTGTAAATTAAGTTACAAATAGATCGGCTCAATTCAGTGTCGAAAACTCCCAGCGGACTTCATCCTATTGTTGTCGAGGGTTGTTCAAATGTGAATTCCTCTCCCCACCGCGATTTACCAGATCAATATTTTGTTCATGCGATCGGTCAGCAACCCGACACAAGCGTGTGTGCCTCTCTCTCTCGGTCAATGCCCGCCCTATGGTAGTGACCAACACTCCCAAGGGTGTGGAGTAGAGGCCATAAACCTACCTTTTAGCCAGAAATTAGGACAAACCTGGTGTAGAGCATGCTGGGAAGCCCGCATGTCCACTGACCAGGGCGTTTTCTCGTCAAAACAATTTCCAGAATTTCAGATTTTTGCTTTCCTGGACAAGGTGTCACATATGTAAACATAAACATAATTTTGAAAGAAAATATGGCAAATTTGGAAGTTTGTGGACCTATGATAATCATACTTGGCATTTTGACCACTGTGTCCGAAAAAATAGCTCGACGACAACAGAACAATAAAACAATGTAGAAGAGATTGAACTGGATATAGAATCAGAATCTATATTCCCATTAACATTCATGTAAATATTGTATGTATTTCATTGTTTTCTCATTATATCACATGATGTGATTTTTCATTGTTCTGTTCATTAACAAAGCACATGCTTTAGTATTACTCCACATGGCATTGCTTTCAAGAACAATAGCAAAGTGTTCTGAAACAACAACTTTAAGAAGCTATACAACTTCAGTACAGATGGATGACGATATCTATTCTAATATCTATTCTAAGGGGCGGGATGTAGCGCAGTGGTAGAGTGTTGGACTTCGGAGCCAAAGGTTCCAGGTTCAAATCCCGCCCA
>JAUTBV010118976.1:0-13303 GCA_032361325.1 Lepetodrilus fucensis
TGGCATATATTAAGAAAAACAGTTCATCCCTGATTACTACCCATCAACTTACGGAACAATCGTCCTTCTTTACATCCTGGTTGTCTACGAAATAGTGTCAAGCACTGTTGCGTAGAGGATGTCAGATTGCATATAAAGTATATGCAAATCAGCGTGCTTACTTTATTAATAGAAATTGAACATTATAGGTAGGTACTTTCAGGTAGCATATGAAGACGTGATACTAATTCAATTAGTAACCATTTTAATTTTTGAAATCATATCAAATTTAAATATTGAAAATAATAAATACCAGGTAAAGGAAAATATATAGAGCAGTGTTCATGTGTATAGCCTGTTCGAATGATATGAGCTGCGTGGAAATGTGTGTCACAGAAGTTATTCCAGCTCGTATTCATAGCATTAACTCTATTTTAATTCGCATTCGATTAATATATATAGTATTTAGTTTATGTGGAGAACATGAAGAATATTCGCGTTATAAAATATCCTATATAATACATCATGTAAATATAGAGGTAATTTCCCCTTTGATACCAGTGCAACGAAAGCAAGAAACATGAGGGAATCTTTGGTTTATCATCTTTGGAAACTAGTCAAGGATGTTGAGACTGTCGTTGACTAGGATCTCCTACTCTCGTCATGCATGCCTGGATTGTGACTAGGTATGTTCCTGGATTCACATTTGTTGGTAGTATACAACACAATGTCTCATGGTAAAGTAGAAACCTCAGAGTGACCCATCGAGTAAACGACACGAAGTTAACTCCCAGTGAAATCGGAGTTGTGTGTTGTACTTTTATCCTAATGCGTCCGCCCTGAACATAAATTGCGAAATAAATTCCCCATGACAAAGTAGTATTCGAATACTTATTGTTCATGTAATTCAATGTATGTGAAATAAACGAGTAATGATTATGTCTTGAAAATCAAATTCATAATGTGGGTGCATATTCATAACATAGGAAAAAGATGGACACTCGTATAAACAGGGGAATAGTTCTAAATCAAATAGAGAATAGTAAAATCTAACAGTAATGTTTTCTTTGAAGAATATTGAAAGAGTAATGGAAAGAAAACATCGCCCTGTAGTACTCATCGATTGTGTCATATTCCTAATCAGATTATTAGGCGGCTACACACCCAGCATGAAAACCTAGCCGATGAATTTTTGTTTCTAAATCGGACTCACACTTGGAACCTACCGAAATATAATTGTCAATATATGTATGTGTTATGACACCAGTCGTATCGTTATTGCTATCAACAACGAAACATTATTATATTTGCCACATGTTTTGACGATTTTGCTCGTAATAATTGTCGTTAAAATCTTCTGATATACATACAAAGCGCGGCGTAATAATAATTCGAATGTCTATTCGAATGTATATGCATTAATCAGATACATTAGCCGTGTGTACGTGTTTTCGTATTCACCGAACTATGTCTTTAACACTAAACTAGTACCATTGCTCTGTAAATGTGCTATCGCTACCTCCGCCGTGACGCAGTAAAGAAACTTAAAAGTAAATGTTATCAAAAGTACATTCTCCCAAACAATGGAAAGTTTCCTCGCTCAACTATATCTTTGTTTTCTAGGTACTATATCCCCTACTGAGCATAACGGCAAACAAAGAGATCGTAGTACTGTCTCCTTCGTTTAAATCTCCAAGATGTCCTTCATCTTTCAGCAAATAGTTGTCTTCACTTCATGCTAACAAGACAATTGTATATACAAGTGATAACATTAAATACACCAACTAGTCATATCAACATATATATAGTTACACACAAATGCACAAACACGTACACACATACGTACATTTATGTACATATATGTGTACATAAACTGAATTTTCTTTTGGTATGATATTAGGGAGCGGATCTCGTAAGCATGCATATACAGCTTGTATCCAATCCCATGACATTTTGGTCAATAAATATATTTAAACTAAACTAAACATGAATGTTTGCAAACAATTTTCGTATGCGTACGCATCTTATCTTATGCATTAGAAAACATATATATAATAGTTGGATGATATGTGTCATTGATAAATAAAAGGTGGATGGAAAATAATACAAATAATCTATCAAACGAGCGCATTAACTCGATTGCTTAATTTGATAGGAATGTCCGAAAACTAAATAAAATAACATTGGAGTCAATATGCTACCCTGTCATACATCCCTATTTAGAATAGTAATTCCATGTGTGTGATTGTCTCAGATGTGCAGCATGTGAACAAGTACAGTATAAGAATAACGAACAGTATGTACAATATAAGACATCCCAAATTGCACGTCAACAGCATATACATTATTGAAAACCAGCATGTACCTACATAATGCTTTAGATCATGTAAAGCATATCATGTACTTCACAAACGGTATTGTACAATGCAATTTCATAGATCTAAGTAACATTTCAAAACTAATATTCGAACGGTATTGGATACTTTTTATATCAATTTGTTTAATTAATTATATCATCTAGTTAAATATTGTCAAATTTAGAGCATGTCAGTGAAAGCAAAAAATAATAATTCTAAAATATAATTAGCAGATTAATGTTCGTTAAATATTTACTTCACTTTGTAAAATTGACACCGCATATTATTGTTTTGCTTGTTATTATTTTATTTACTGACGTCATAGGCATTGTGCCCATCGTCTATAGATTCGCATTATCTCATAATTTAATTATTCCTAGTGATACCATACAGTCTCGACTATACAAGAAACCGTGACAAATTTGTATGATACATGATAGCTTTTAAGCTAAAGGCTTCCGTGGTTCTATGCTCTATTAGTGTTGAAGGCGTCATCCTAAGTTAGCATTGCTTTGTTCTTCCTTGATACATGAGCCGAAACTTGTGGTCTGGTAAGTGACTTATCCATTTCTAAATAAATAAATTTTCATTTAAAAGTAAGTTTTTTGATTATTATTAATTATACTATAGTATATAGATCCATCACAAAATGTTTAAAGATAGTTATACACTTAAAGTAATGTAATACTAATTTGTATGAACATATACTGTATTATACAAACATATTTTAGTTTATATTTGTATTACTAATAATGTATGATTCATATAGATGTCGTTTTGAATTAGTTACACCTTCAGTAAAATCCTCCGTCAGGAAAGTTCTCTAATAGTTATTATAAACGTTCGTTTCATGAAAAACTGGATTCGATTTTTGTTGTTATTCATCCACTGTCCCCATTCATTTCGGTTGCAATCGGTATCTTGCGGTTTTTGTCGGATGAGGCGGTACACGTATAATGTGCTATTATAAAACAGACTTTTTCCTCAACAAGAAACAAACAAATAATCAAGCTGGATGCACCATCACGAGACGATGGTATTGATAACCAACTGTGATCGTGAGCAGATTATATCCACATCTGACAGTCCAGAATAACGTATAAGCGTACTTTACGTTGGCGAAGGAATGGGTTACGAGGCAGGATACGTAGATCTATACATTGTCTCGTGTAACATAACTCACTGCTAGCATTGCAGAGTGTCCGGTGACCATTAGACACAAGTCTTGCATAACGGTATACACTGCAGTAGACACAACTTAGGTTATAATATGATACAGGGACCATACGAAAATGCATTAGGACAAGTATATTCGCGAAGAGAAATAAAATTCCAGGTGTCTTTCATTGGTAGAGTGTTGCCTTAATATTTATGACAACGGTGGCTTGAGAATTGCTTTCCTACAGCTTAATGTATCATGCATCTGGGGAAATGCCAATGGCCGCATTTGTGGTGGATCTCCGGACAGCGACAATAACCTCGAAGAGTATGTTTAGACATATTACTATATTACTAGTCTTGCAGTATATGAATATTTATGGTACCATTGTAATGACACACATATATATCAGTTTCAATTATGCAACTGTGTTATCATTGATTACATCAGTTACTATACGCTGAATGGTAGACTCGCTACTGGTTTAGTCATTAATTGTATTTGTTATACTAATAATACTTCAGAACGTCTTTAAATCATATGATGCTAATAACATTAACATACTAAAGAAATACACACTGGTGTTGCAAGCCTTGCAATAACAAAGCTCGATGGTGATAGTAGTCCACTAATTTGATTGACATGAACATTTGTGGCGGACGTCCTCGATTTCGTCGACTGAAGAATAATAGCGAATATGTTACGTACATTGCACCTACTAGAATCCCGAAGTATATCGCGCCTATGTTCCTGTCGTCAGTAGCTATCAACTGTATATCACTCACATAAGGTTAATTAATAATATAATATTAAATTTGAAGGCATGTAAACAACAATTGTGTCCAAACAGCGCATAGTGTCATTGTCTCGTTTCAGTTACAAGATGCCATTTTTTTCTGGTCTCGAAATGGAGTAATAAGTCTTATTGGGCCACACAATAGTTTATAGATATAATCAGATAGTTTGTTTGTGATAACAAATGCTATGCGAATTATAGCATGACGTTGTTGCTATTTTTCAAGCAATAATTATTCACATTCGCAATATTGATTACAATATTGTTTCAATAGTATACCTTTGAAATCCATATACGCAATGTTTCAAAGCATCAATGGAATAATTATTGAGTATCCTATACATTCTAAACAATAAAAGTACCATAGGTTGGATACTAGTAGGCTATATTAGTAATATTCCCTTATCAGCTGGTGGTCGTGATTCAACATTTAACCCCCTTAATTTGTCCTTTTGAAAACCATATTGGAAACCCATTAATCGGCTACAGCATTATAGGTAAACAAACACATATGCGTATCTACTTCCTCCCCATGTATACACATGCTTGCCCCGAGCATGGAGGGGAGCATACGTAGATATGTAGGCCGGTGCCTATGCTTCTTCCAGTCACCTGTTGATTCTTACTGCGGTACATAACTATACAACTGCGGCACGGATGCTCATGCATGCACCTAACACGTAATAGTTCTAGTTCTTCCTCTACATGAACAGTATTACACACTGTAGAGTAATCATAAGTATACTTGACAGAAAATAGCGTAAAAGAAGTAATATACCGTTTCCAGCCATAATTTCGACATTCGTGGTTTTAGAGGGAAAGCTAGTAATGTTTCAGCTACCGTATTCTATAATGTGCGTTGCGTGATCGGTTCCGAAGAGTCTAAAAGTGAGGTATGTGCGCGCTTGGTTGTCTGCGGCTATTTTTAGGGGGATCTCCTGACGATGTCTGAGGGGGTTCAGACGATGCACAGTCTACACTCGCGGCCTCGTGGTCGGTGACATAAGGAATTCAGCCAATTACATCAGCTGCTGTTTTTGGTACACGTGTTTCGCTCAAGGGACCATAGTCAATTATACTATTACACATACATGTGGGTCTACGCCATTGGTGTGTGTGTGTGTGTGTGTGTGTGTGTGTGTGTGTGTGTATGTGTGTGTATATGTATGTGTGTGTGTGCATGTATGTGTATGTGTGTGCGTGTGTGTGTGTGTGTGTGTGTGTGTGGACACTATAATACACGTCGGAAGTACAGGCCTATGTATAAACACATTTCCCGCCCTATGTCTGTCTGATGTCTTTATTTGTTTGTCTCTGTGTCTGTTTCCGTTTAGCTGTAATTCTTCTCTCTATCTCTCTATATCTATCTCCCTCTCTCCCTCCCTCTCTCTTTCTCTCTCTCTGTGAGTATTTATCCATACGCGCTCTATCTCTCTCTCTCTCTCTCTCTCTCTCTCTCTCTGACACACATCCTCTGATACTTCCCCCTTCCCCAATCCTACCCTCCTATCATTATATATATATTTCTATCTATCATATTGTTTTACCACCACCACCTATCTCTCTTCCTCTCTCTCGCTCTCCCGCTCGCTCTCTCTCTCTCTCTCTCTCTCTCTCTCCTAACACCATCACCACCCACATAAATGTTCGCTCAAAATAGAGAGGTCTCGCACTTAAATTCCATAGATTGTTTTTCTTCTTTTGTTCTCTGCCTATTATGTCTGACATTAGCCACAAGAACTCCCTTCTTCTATTTACTGGTAGACAGTGATTTCCAATAAAAAGAAACAAAACTACCAATATATATATATATTTTTTTTCAATCAGGATTTCCCACAGAGATTAGTACCGCATTTTGCTTTAGGGTATGTAGGGAGATCCCAGTAGTTTTTTTTCTTTAACAGTACCTTTTATGATTTACGACAGTTTAACATTATTACCATTTACGTTATGTGTCTGTGTTAACGACTGCGCATGCGTGCGACTGACGTTTGCCTGGCGGTGTATTACTACTAGGAATACACGCTGGGGATCGTACAGCTCAATTATGTGTTAAATGGTTTACACTGCGCTGTTTCTTCTCCAGAATGCAACGTCCATATTTTTATTAGAAAAAAAAGTAAAAGTTTAATAGTAATATATGGCCTCCAGACATCACGTGACCTCCGAGAGATGTCGCCACTTGCAGACGTATGTTAAAATTGACTTTTTGGCAAGTGTTCTACAGGTTTATAGTTTCTGTGCGTTCTGTTTCTCCCCCTCCCCGTCATTTTTTTTATGGACATTTTTTAAAGGAAATATGTCAAGAGTTTGGGGCAGTAAACTTGATTAGGTATTTAGCGGTGATAAATGTTCATGTTTGAAGAACATTTAGCCTACATTATTTCAATTAGTATTAGTAATTAGTGTTGGCATTAAAACTAACATTCAATAAGGAAAACATCAACTTGAAAACATTTCATTTGTGTTTAGTTTATATATTATGTGAAGTGTTGAATAAATAATAATACTTATTAGATTTGCACACACACAAAAACATAAAACAAACATATGTTCCACAATTGTATTTGCATTCCAAATTATCGAGCAACTGCACCAAATTGAAACATATATAATTGAAATATATAATAATGGTTTATAGAATAAAATTGAAGGCCTTTAGCTCTTTTCTAGGGTTCTACGGTTAACGCTATAAATAGGTATACAATACAGCATTAACTGAAGAACACTTGTAAATGGCTAAAAGCCTTTGATTTCTTCTAGACATCGGTGAACATATTATCGTTGTTTTTTTGTTGATATCCTGTTTCATTTATAGTCATTTTTATTTAACCATTAATGAAAATAAATCTGAATAACACAGTCGTATCATATGTCGTATGTCTTTCTTTCCTAGCCAAACATGACAAATAATAGCAAAACGTTTATGGGTGACATCCATTTTTAGCAAGGGTATATTCATGGAATTGAAAATATTCAACTAAAACGTTAGATATCCAATAATTGCTGAAGTTACAAGTTCTAAATGTTCCGCTTACATGAGCTGACACTAACTCGGAGCAATGCCGACTGTTTTTTCTTTAAACACAAAGCGGTATTACCCTAACGTCAAAAAGATTACCCAGACGTTAAGCGTTAGTATTGATTCCCCGGTTTGCCTAGCAGTCGACACTATATTAAACTTAGCACAAAGAGTTATGAATCATTTACGATATGTACACAGTAGAAAGATCAAGTGTCGATGTCTCACACACACACTTGACTGATACGAAATACGCTAAGACGACATCGTGGACAACGTGTGAGCCAACTACACAACGATATCCTTTTCAATCAATCACAACCTGGTGGGGAAGAATCGTGATCCGTGTTCAATAAGCCGAGCGCTCACCTATACTAGGTTCTGTCTGTATTACTACAAATGAGCGTAGTGTATTTGTCATATACATTATAACACACGGCGAACACGTTCCAGATTTCTCCTTTGAATTCGCGTCACATATATTTATAATATACCGGAATACCGCGTCTGCGATTCCTTTGGTACGTACATAAACTGTAGCCTATTAGGTACGTATGTCATGGTGCACGAGTTGGTTGGCGCTTGCGACAATGTATATTATATTAGGCATATTTCTACAGTAAATTGGTAACATAATTAGTCACTAGAAGCGAGTACTTATAGATTTGAGAGTGTTTGAGACAAGTCTGGGACTCCCACATCAAACTAATGTATTAAATATACAATATTCATTGTCTAGTATGTTTGACATGTAGAGGTGACGACATGATATGACAATACTTCTACGTAGGATAATTACATATATGTTTTAATCAATCAAATAGTGGCGATTGTCAATCAAATATTGATGACGGATGTTTCGTTCTTAGGGGTAAATCTCCTTTCATCCATCTATTTAAGAATGATGTCATCTTCATTTGAGCACGGGTGATCAGGCTATCAACTGTACAGTTTAATACAATAGACCTGAAGAAGTCAGTACGAATGGACGAAACGTTATCTTAAAATTTGGTTTACAATAGTATTATAACTACAGTTTACGATATACTAGTATGCACATGTATAACAAGTATTTAAAATAGGTTACTTGTAAGATAGCCTACTAGTATACATCTGCAAAACTTAAAGGTTCATTCTAAAAAAAAACATATTACTAAGAAATTTATTATGGAAAAAAAAATGGAATCATACGACTAAATTAAATGCATATTCATAGTTTCGTTTTGAAACCTACATCTATAGATACTACGCTATACTCAGTAAAATATATGCATATAAAGTATGTGCATGTACTACCTAAAGGCTTTTTCTTAATAAGGACACAGATTAATTAATATACTAAGAAAGATATGATGGGCAAACTAAGTAGAATTATAAACGTATATACATTGTTTCGGTTTGCAATTTAGGAAAAGTACGTGTTCATTTTCACAAGACAAAACAAAATTGTAAAACAAATATCGAAAGATTTAACATATATTACGAAAACTACGTATCTACATAATATATGATTAACTATACATAGATACGGTGTAAGTTGGATGAAGGAAGCAGGGGATTCTCACAACGAAGACCTTACACGTGTTCCACAAGTTCAGTTTGCTCTACAATATGACGTAGCATGGTATTGGAGACATAAACCATTGGCACCGCGTCAATTGCCAACAAAGTGTCATGCGGATTATTTCAGTCTTGCAAATGACTGCTTCAAGGTCCGGGGATAGCCATTATAATGCTTTGCATCACTTTACTTGAAATGCAAACTTCCTTGAATTCTCCTACGGGTTAAAGAGTACTGTCTTATCGTTTATCTTTCATCTGTTTGCAATTGTTCAGTGAAATTCTTCAAACATTCTTCAAACAGAGTTTCGTCTTGTGCGTTGGTTTCTTGCTATGCCCGTTAACTAGTCATCATAAACGACTATGACTGTCAGTCAATGAGTCTTTGTCTTAGATAATATCCTCAACGAAATATTCCTGGGCCGCGTTACTCGTAACAATTGTAGCTAAAATAGATTGCAGGTCAAATGTGTAGGGATCGCTGCAACTGCAAGTGCAAGTGTTTGCACGAAACATTATTTATAGTTTTATAGTTTTAACTACAGTTAGTTCTGAAGTAGCATTAAAAGTAGCTCATGCAATTGACATATTAATATTTACAATCGTAGATTTAAGTGTTCTGAGTATATATGAGGAATGAAATTCTATATCATATAATATTTGTTTGTATAATCGGAGGATATATTTTTAAAGTAACCTTCTATTATTTAGCAGCTTACCAATAAACGTGAACGATAGTCAATTCATACAATGGCACATGACATTGTCATATATGTATTAATATCGAAATATAGTCCTCTACACAATTAATAGTATTTGACGTTGAATTTCGTTCCGAAGTAAAATTCTATTTTTTAACCACCGTCGTACCGTTTTTTATAGCTTCTACCATTTATACTTATTAGGTTACATTGGAAATACTACTAGTATTTCATTTTAAAGCAATTTGAAATATTAGTCGTTATTTACTACGCAATACATATTACGAATTCCACAAATGACATAATATGTCGAAACTCTCAATCACTATGTTATATAAGAAGATAGTACGATCCATTACATTCAAAAACAGTATTCATATGTATAGTAGGTATTGGGAGTCGCTTTTGCAGCCTAACAGTAATGTTAATTTGAAATAGTAAAATTGAATCATTTGTATTTAATTTATGTTAAGTTGAGCAACTGAAAAGCTTAACATTCAATACTGTAGATATTCCCGACTTTATTCTCTATTTACAGTTTCTGGCGAATAGGTACATTGCATGGGACTTTTAGGATGACTATATTGTAATATGTGTAACACAGGACTTGTACGATGGCTAAATTGTAATGGCTGTAAGACATAACTTGTATAGGATGTATATATTGTAATGTATGTAACACATGACTTGTATAGAAGGTATATATTGTAATGTCTATAACACATAAATTATACGATATAATGGATGTAATACAGGACTTGTACGATATCTACAGGACTTGTAACACAGGACTTGTACGATGTATGTGTAACACAGGACTTGTACGATATCTACAGGACTTGTAACACAGGACTTGTACGATGTATATATTGTTATATGTGTAACACAGGACTTGTACGATGTATATCTTGTATTATGTGTAACCCAGAACTTGTACGACGGCTAAATTGTAATACATGTAACACATAACCCGTACGATGGCTATAGTGTAACATTTGTAACCCAGGATTTGCACGGTGGCTATATTGCAATGTCTGTTACACAGAATATAGATGAAGCCCAAAGGAACTTGATGATAAGGGGAGTTAAATCTTAGCATACAGATACACATGTATAGTTCATACACTAAGGAAGCTCTGTGGTCACGTAAAATATTGCTTCCTGATAGTTTTCCAACTCCATATAGGATCCATGGAAGGTCGGGAGCATTCGGGTTCAGTAAGTTGAATCTCTGACATTACTCAATGATCCATGTTGCATTGTGTTGTTATGTGATTATATGTTCTGTGTGATATTGTCACGTTATCTACCAAATGCAAATAGATGTTTTATAACATAGCACGAGTCAGAATGTGATGCAACCTGGAAATTAATAATGCTGGTGTCTTCAATATACAAGTTCTAAAACAAATTATATCTGCAATACATTTGTATTAAGGATTATAGTATTCGTCCTTCAATACACACTTTGTCGTTTCTGATCTAGTAAATTAGAAATAATTTGCGTAGTTTAAGGAAGTCAAGAGCTGGATATAATAATTACACCCAGTTCTATCAGAGACATGAATCTACGTCGTCCCTGTTATAATCGGACACTTAATTGCCACGGCGAAATTTGATTAGGTCGTGAATTTACGTCTAATCTTGATTGTCCACGGGAAGCGGTTGATTAAGTCCCAACTAGTTTAATGTTTCGCCTGAATCGGCACCATTGTCAGACTACAACAGTAATCGTGTGTAGGGGAATAACGATATATACTGCAACACCGTTGCATATACCAGTAGTGTCTAGATCGTTAGTATTCTATTTCCTACGCGACATATACCAGTATCACATATATATCGACTAATTAATTCTGCATGTGCATAACGTTCAAGTATAGAAAGGGCATCGTAGTGATGTACTCCACAGTGTGAAGATCTTCCCTCTATCCGGACTACATGAATGGATTTTCGCTTTCAAAGGTATTTTGGAATAATAATAATGTTTCAAGATAATACAACTATGACGCGAGCAATATTAACGTAATCGTATTTTGTCACAGTAGCAATTAGACCATCAGTATGTTCGGTTTAGTTTTAACATATTTTATTCGAGATGAAATGGATAGGTTAGAATTAAGTTATTACAATTTTGGTGAAACCAGCTCCAAGAGATTTAGATAGAAGGGAAAGAAAAGATGGGGAGAGAAAGATTATATATTTGCTCTAAATGTCTCTCTCACACACGTGTACCCACTCTCCCTCTCCCCCCCCCCTATCTCTCCCTCTCTCTCTCTCACACACACACACACATATACGCACACACATACACACTCACACATACATACACTCACTCACTCATACACACACACACCACACACACTCACACACACACACACATACAAACACACACATATACACACACACATACACACACAAACACACGCACGCACATACATGCACACATACACACACACACACACACACACACACACGCGCGCGCGTCATAGGTTATCCAGATATAGGCTATACCTGCTTGCTTATCTAAACACACAGCATCAGCACCAATCATCCGATCAGGTTTCTTTACCTATGCATGTGCACATGGAGCTGATAGAAAAGGGAAACGCTATCTATCGAATCCACTGCTTGGGTGAAAAACATCAACAATTCCCGTATAGTCTATAATCCTATAAACGCTTCGATTTGTCATAGTAAAATCAGAAGCTATAGTAAATATCAATGTAAATACTTGTATCATTTCACTTTCTCAGTGGATAGACTAGTTGTAGACATAATATAGGCCTGTGGTCGTATAAAAGTAATGTAAATATGCCTACTTCTGGGTACAGTGCCTATCGACGATCTGCGGTGGTTTGTATACCCCCAAAGGCATAGAATATTTCAACTACGTTAATTGTAGCATCTATTATGTGGCTGCGGCTGTGGTGGCTGAATCTATTTTAAGTCATATGAATATTTTGACGTTTGTATATAGCCTATATTATTGTCAATAATTATGAGAAACGTCAAAATATAAATTAATCTACTCTTCCATGTTGCCCACACGCTACTTCCCCGCACCATAGGCATCCGTATAAAATGTAGTAGCCTAAGTATAGGGGCCTATAAAACATAGCCTTTGATTAACAGGGATCGAGGTTTAGAGGAATCTTGAGCTATATACTACGGTTGTATGTAAAACAAACAATCATTTTATTATCTTCAGAAACATAGTGGTTGCCGTTTGGAACATGACCACATTAAAACAATCGAGCTCATGTTTCTCCAGTGGTATCGCACACGCGCGCGCGCACACACACACACGCACACACACACACATACACACACACACACACACACACACACATACACACACACACACACATACACACACACACACACACACACCTCCCACGCGCGCACATGGGCTAAATCGAGGATGATAATTGATTGATATATATAAACAGCTGTGAAGGAATAAGTAAGGGAGGTAATTCTCTATTTGAAACATACAAGCTTAATGCTTTCAAGAAGCTATGTATGTTTATATATAGTATATACTGTGTTCCATCTATAACCTGTATCGTGGTTTCAAATAACACGCTTACTGTATTGCTACTTTCCTGGTCAACATACCGGTAGCTACTATAGAGGAGAGTATTCAGTATACGGAGAGAGAGAGAGAGAGAGAGAGAGAGAGAGAGAGAGAGAGAGAGAGAGAGAGAGAGAGAGAGAGAGAGAGAG
>JAUTBV010118987.1:0-13302 GCA_032361325.1 Lepetodrilus fucensis
CCTCCAAGACATACTAAACATTTACCATCTCTACCCGACAATCAAGCCCGTATCGCGACCTCCAAGACATATACTAAACATTTACCATCTCTACCCGACAACCAACTCCGTATCGCGACCTCCAAGACATATACTAAACATTTACCATCTCTACCCGACAATCAGCCCCGTATCGCGACCGCCAAGACATACTAAACATTTACCATCTCTACCCGACAATCAACCCCGTATCGCGACCTCCAAGACATATACTAAACATTTACCATCTCTACCCGACAATCAGCCCCGTATCGCGACCTCCAAGACATACTAAACATTTACCATCTCTACCCGACAATCAACCCCGTATCGCGACCTCCAAGACATAATATACTAAACATTTACCATCTCTACCCGACAATCAACCCCGTATCGCCCGCCTTCCATTCAACATTCCGTTGATAAAAGTCTCCAGATTTCCCCTGGTATAAATATCCTCAAACATTTTAAGCAAGCACTGGTACAATCACCTGTTTGTTTGGCTGAGGATGGAACCTGTTGAACAGTGTTTACCTTTCTAGGTTGGGGTCTTGCAGTACGCACATGATAAGCAGATACCTGCGATCAAAATTCATATTCTGTGTATATACACAAGCCTAGTGTCGAGGTTTTGGGAAAGCATGTCACCACTACTTCACATAACGGATGGACTCGGGCGATAAGCAGTGATAATGGCCTGACAATGAATGCATGAGGTTTCAGCGATGCTTATCTCGACCTTGTCTGACCACTAATTTCAGTTATACTAAGCAGATTAAGGATGTTCTGGACTAGTAATGTGTGCGCCGTGAAGTGCCAGACAGACTCAGGTTACCGTTGACGTTCAGCTCATGGACAACGTTTTATATTCATTATCGAGAATAAACATGACTTTCATCCTCGACCCTCCTGTGAAGTGAGGGCCATTTAAAGGGGAATTGTGTTTAAAAAAAAAAAAAAAGCATGAAGATTTGTACAGATAACACCGGTCATGATCGTAGGGGAAAATGCTTATTCGTTTGTATTAATGAATTTGAATTTCGTAGGGAAAATGCTTATTCGTGTGTATTAATTAACGAGAATTTCACTGCCACTATAAACAATAAATACATATTTACAAGTAAACACTACTTCTATTATAACAAATCTTAATCAAGACGAATTTATCGAGGGTGGACTTCTTCCGAAAAATAATAATTCCCAAAGGGACGTTGTTTGTACTCCATTTAAATCGGAATTAACGTTACTAATATTACGTAATTCCAACGTACAACCTTCTGACGTTTGACACATTCCTGATGCTGTCGACAATTCACAGACGAAACGTCGAGTAACAAGACAGTCTTGATGGACCCATTATGTTATCCTGACTCCCTGTTACGTTATTTAATACTGTATACATACTACATAGTACATGAGTACTTCTTGTTCATTGTGATTTGATAAGGATTAATACAATGTTGAGGAATTCAATAAATATGGCGTAATGGGGGATGGTATGAATTTATTTAATAACGTCTTGCACTCATACTGTGTAGAAATAAAACCAATAAATCACTGACGAAAATATTATTTTTTCCACTTTAATGCATTATATACTGGTAAAAAATGAAAGGGAACAGTTTCTTACCAACAGTATCATATAGACTGAATTAAAGGAGCCCACCACGGAGCTGAATGCCTAGCTGCCGCGTACATCCATCAAGAGAGGCACTTCACAGAACCGTCCCCTACCGGGCGAGTGGCAGGTAACGTGAGGTCCAGTAGGGATCTGGGACGGGGATAGATCCCTCGGGTGGCGACTGACAGACTGGCTACCCGATAGCCGATACCCCGGAATGGCAGTGTACAGTTACCCAGCTGACGAGAAGAGAGTACTGGAATACACGGCCGGGATTTTAAAGTGGTGTGCCGTATGTACACGATTAGATACACAGTCCTATGTTAATAGATATATAGCTGGTCAGAGCTTGGAGGGGAGTATATTTCTAGATACGTTGCTGTAGATGTATGTATGGGGTTCTGCTAGATATACAGAAGAACCAACACAGGAGAAGACGTGAATTCTTCTATATTACAGAGCGTATTCGTTTCTATCATTCGACCAACCCTGGTGTGACGGTCGCGTGATGAAATTAGCCGATGAGGATATTCGTCTCATCATGAGTGTTAGGTCATTGGCTAATTTTCGTCACCTTAGGGTTGGTCGATTGTTGAAACGAATACGCTCTCAGATAATGCGATATAGCCGTAAACTGTACAGTATTTGAACACAGTGTAGACAACACAACTACAACGTTGACGAAGAACCAGCTTGTGAGGTGTCAAATTATCCGAGTTCTTCCGAGTGAAAATTGAAGAAGAATGACAATTAGCCACCAAATCGAAGCGTTTGCGTAATTGAACACGTGTATATAGTTTTAGAACCAATAAGACGGTGGCGCCGCCTGGTTGATGAGACTGAACCCTAGTCTGGAAGAACTGAGACCGAAGGCAGACTAGTGGATATACCGAAGACCTCAGATGATTTGTAAATTCATAATAAATCAAAGAAACGAAGACCTTATGGTTGTTGTTTTTCCCCTTCCATAAAATTGGACAATGTATGGTAAGTATGAAGGGGTTACTGAGTTCTCTCCATAGGGTCGAGATTATCGTGAAACATCACGAGTGTTCCTCACAGGGTATAGCGAGTAACAGCAGAGTTGAGGAGTTCCACATGGACGTTGACGTATCATGGTTGGAAACGTACGGAGTTTAAATTGGGAGACCTCCAGATTGTTGATGTAAAACGAGCGCCACCCGGCGTGTTTAGCCCGCGTTAGGGGGACATGAAAGGTATGTTGTGGTAGGCTTCCACAGATGTCAAACTCGCTGTCGGATCTTCTCAAGTGCAAATTCGACGAATTTTTCGAGTGTCTACCAAGAGCTGAATTTCAGTTGTGATCATTTGTCTTGACGTTACGAGCTAGTAAACTGAAGACCACGTACCGTTAATGTCTACACACGGTGTACATCAACGTGCATAATAAACACGAGCACACCACTTATAAACCAATAACTCTTCACATTAATATAGTGTTCTCAAAATGGTTATCATTGAATACGTGAGTTTTAGAAACGGTTGCAAGACACACGTCGGATTATCTCTTCTGAGAGTGGCGTTAATTCTACAAAATTATTATCAAGCTAGCGACTATAAACGGGTAGAACTCAATAACGTGTCATCATGTAATAACACCGGTTCACCTCTAGTGTGTGTGTATCATAGAGTGAGTCAGCCTCCATTGTAATTTACTATTAGAGTGGTATACGGCATTGCTGACTCACCATACTAAAAAGATATATGAAATCAGCGTGAAAGTGTCCGAAACGTAACTTTTACATGAAAATGTAGAACATCACGAACGCGCAATTGATGTGGGAGTAGAAATAAGCAATAGGTGTACGTTCAATATAAGTAGTAGTATTCCTACATATAATTTACTTATTTGTTAGTTGTACGAGTTTTGAACACCATGTAGAAGTGAATGAGTGAATATGGAGTTTAACGTCGCTGCGGGAATGTTTCACCCATTTGCGACGAACCATGTAGAAGAACACGACATCTAAACAGATCGGGAGATATGATCTTGTTTGTTTCTGTTTGTGCGTGTTACTAACTACCAACTAGTCTATCTCTCACAAATTGGTTCCAGTTCCCCTTATCAGTGTTATTGCATGTAGTGGGGTAACGGAATAAATTAATGTTGAAGTACGATTCAATAACATGGCCAGTATTGTTATAATTATCTCGAAAAGGAAACGGACAATTGGAGTGAGTGAGTGAATATGGAGTATAACGTCGCTGCGGGAATTGGACAATTGGAGAGGGATACAGCTACTCTCTGGCCAATCTTGACTACGTTAGCTGACTGACGTTATAGGACTTGGAAGGTACATCTTGGTTGAATTGAATACGTTCCTATCGCTAGCTGAACAGACTAGCTTCAGTGGTGGCTAAGGGCAATCCCCGGGGGGTACGAGGTGAAAGTGTCGAGATGGTGCGGTCATCTGACAGCGTGGGGGCGTCCAGTCAAGGGTGAAGTGTACACAGACAGAGAGAAAACAGACTTACAGACGTTCCATGCTGACGAGGTCCTCGAAAGAACCTTTCTCAATTGTCCTTAACTGGTTGTCCAAGAGTTGTCTGAAATAACAAACAATATTAGCATTACACTTCACGTTCTGATAGCCATGACAACCAGACACGGAACACTGCTTTATATCCACACTCTAGATCCCGAGATTACGAAACCTTTGAGTAAGTTTTCATGCTCAACTCAAAGTTTTGTTAATAAATTCACATATAAAATGTTGACATTGATCATTAAATCTTACTCAAAATATTTCGATTTGGTTTGTAATCTCGGAGCTAGCAGAGTCTGGATGCTAATCTGACATTTTCATTTAAGTTTTAGGATGATGATTTCCTTGTTACGTCTTCAATAACAACACATCACATATTGGTCACACCAAATTAATTGACATATCTCACTATTGTGAAATCAAATATGATTCGATGAGAAATATAATTATTCTCTCACCAGATGAACACCAAAACTACGATTTTAACACGTAACTAGCATGGAAAGTGTATGTTTTGGAAGGTAAGGAAGGTAACTAAAAACGGGAGACGGAGAACACTGGAAGATTAGTCGCCGTAGGGTCTGACACCTCGGTATATTGGACTAAAGATAGCACCATCAGCGAGTCATCCTGGTGTGCTTCACGGTGTACTGGCTATACCGCACCATTGTAGTATAGGAACATGACATTTCCGTAATAAACATTCCCACGTCACGTGTCACCTCACACCAACTACACTAAGCCAATGTAACACTAAGCCAATGTAACACTAAGCCAATGGAATACTAAGCCAATGGAACACTAAACCGATACTAAGTCAATGCAACACGTGATGGAGATCGCAAACCAATCACTGTACATAGTATAATTATGTACCAACATCCTCGAGGTCAAGATCCAGTAACTGCTTTCATACGCTATCACTGGTATATGTTTAAGCAGGTATTGGGCCTAGCTTTTGGATAATAATAATAATAATAATAATAATAATAATAATAATGATAATGATAATGATAATGCTGATGATGTTAATAATAATAATAATAATAATAATAATAATAATAATAATAATAATAATAAAAATAAAAATAAATTATAATTACAAAATAAAATATATAATAATAATAGTTGCCTTAATGAGGACAACTTGATATGAACCAACTAATCATATAACATTTTTTTAAATAGTTCAGAACACACGTTGAGTTCAAAGTTCAAACGATGTAAGATGACGCTGGGAAGGTGTACTTACAGTATCCTGAGCTTTCGCATTCCCTCAAAGTCAGACCTTCGGACTATCGTCAGGTTATTCCCCTGTAAATCTCTGAAATAGTAAACACATAAATAATGGAATAGTAAACACATATGATTGAATAGTAGGCACATAAATAACGGAATAGTAAACACATATGATGGAATAGTAAGCACATAAATAATGTAATAGTAAACACATATGATGGAATAGTAAGCACATAAATAATGGAATAGTAAACACATATGATGGAATAGTAAACACATTAATAATAATAGTAAACACTTTAATAATGGAATAGTGACGTTCATTCTAATGAAAATACTTGTAACGTTATTGCTTAGGCTCACGATAGTTTAGATGAAGATATTCAATTATATAATGTAATAATAAGCACATAATATTATCATATATTGATTAACACATACAATAGCATGCATTGGTAAATATATAGTCTACATGTATAACGAAATGTGAACCATGTAACGAAATGGTAAACACATATCATGCATTGGTAGGCACATATCATGAATTGATATACACACATCATGGAATGGTAAAACACATATGCTAGTTATACAGTAGAATTCTACTCAAGTCGCGGGTATAATATAAGTGATTGTTTAGTTACTGCTTTAACGCAGCCTTCTATTTTCAGTGGTATTACCGCTGTTAAGTGAATGTGAATACATGTATACAGCGCTAGCTATCGGCATCACATACTTTTAGCAGTGTAGTCTTTGATCCAGATCGACACGCGGTAAGCGTTAAGACATTAATGTATTTCAAACCAGAAAGTATAATTGTACAATTTAACAGGAAACACATTTTCTTCTTTCAAGTGATTATTTTATGTTGTTCTCCCAATCCACGGCGTTGATTGGTCTAACTAATGGCACATGTCCTACATTTCTAACGATGTTATAAATTCTAGAAGTTCTATTTATAATATTGTCCGTATACCATATCTTCCGGTATTTATAAAATGTTTTGTTTGGGAATGTGATTCCGCAGACCAGTCAAAACAATAGCCCATACTCAGTGCTGCTTTCCAGGGCCTGCTCCTTTCTAGCTGTAATATCTGTACTTTCTGTCCGACGCATGCGCAGTTACACCGCGCGGTGTTGATCCTTGGTAACTGCGCATGCGTCGGATAGAAAGTACAAACATTACAGCTAGAAAGGAGCAGGCCCCAGTATTAAATATGAAACTATGAAACACCAAGCATAGTAAAACATAAGCGCAAAGAAGCTGTTCTCCTGACAACAAAGCTTAATGGAATACTCCAAATACCGTGTTCTCCTGTTCCAAACACATCTAGTATTTACTTCTGTCACATACATGGCTACATTGTACTCCATGGCGACTTATTGAACTTAGAGGAAGTACCTAAGTATGCGTACATTAAGCGTACATGCATGTATAGTGTAACCATTTTAGATTTACCATGAATAAATAGCAAAACCAAAAGGGAGAAATGATATATACTAAATGTGGACAGACAGAGAGATTGAGGTTGAGAGGGGGGGGGGGGAGATAGAGAGAACGAGAGAGAGAGAGAGAGGACGAGAGAGACAGAGAGATAATATATAGAGAGAGTTAGAGAGAGACAGACAGACAGAGAGAGAGAGAGAGAGAGAGAGAGACGTAGAGAGACAGAGAGACACCACACATATAGAGACAAAGAGAGAGATCGAGACAGAGAGAGAGAGAGAGAGAGAGAGAGAGGGAGAGAGAGAGAAAGAGAGAGGGAGATAGAGAGGGATAGATAGGGAGATAGAGAGAGATAGAGAGAGAGAGAGGGATAGGGGGATAGGGGGTAGGGTGGGAGAGAGAGACATCAGTATCATCTAGCCTACCATGTACACGCTCCATATACATAACCACGGCGTAGGAGTACTTTATCTATGGTGAAATTAATTCTGTTCACATTTTTGTTGGATGACGAAGTCAATGTATTCTAACTGCCCGAGGGGTACTGCACTATGCATGTCTTTAATTTGACAGAACATCTCTTAATTTTGCTTCAACACCAGACAACGTACGCCGTTATACACAGAAGAAAGACAGACAGACAGACGGACAGTATGAGAGCGGGTTGCTTTATACCTATACGTCTGGAAAGAATACCTGAGGTGACAAGTGTTAGCTACACGTTGGAAGTAAATTATGATGTAGGGCCACGTGCGTGATATTTCTGTAGTGAGAGTCCATACATCAAGTTAACACTATGCCACCGATACCTGTCCTCTCTATCCTGCGCTAAATATGACGAGCCATTCGGGCCATAAATCACATATCTCTTGTAGGTCTGTCTGTATACGAAAGGTCAGCGGGTATTCTCTACTCGTCAATTCCAAATCAATTACAATCAAAGAAACACAAGATGTTACCGTAGATATGGTCAGTGATATCGTGAGATGAATTTCGCAGAAAATACAGTTTTATTTCGAAATCTGATCTCGTTGATTCGGACTCGGGGCGTCTTTGTCCGTGTTAACTACAGGACAAGTGTCTATAAAGTCTTGACGAGATTCCTGAATTTATGGTTTTGAAATGTTAAACTCGCAGTTAATCAAAGGGGTAGATAGGACCGTGTCATATTCCCAGACTGTTATGAATCTTAATCGCGTCCAATCGTTGCCAAAGGTCTGCGGTCAATCCCAAAGGCCAGTCTAATTTGGCCATAACTTTTCTTGGAGGCTGGACATAGAAATATAAACATTCACTACAGTACAGATCCCGTGTCGGCAAATTGGGCGACATGTCTAACCAGGGTCAAAGGTCAGGGCTGATATATATCCACCTCTGCACTTCCTTGACATTGTAGTATTAACATTATTATAAATGATACTGCGCATGCGCTCAAGAAGACGCGATACCTCTTCTACACATGATTGACATAATATTGCCGTCTGAAAGAGATAGACTACTAATATATTTAACACAAAGGAGTTAGACTGCTTTGAAACTACAGGATAGGCTACTTTATTATTTGTGTTGTTAAAAAATGACTACACGCGATGGAGTTTGAAATTAGGAACTGAAAGCACGGTACATAAGTGAGTAGGTGAGTGAGTGAGTAAATATGGAGTTTAACGTCGCTGCGGGAATCTTTCACACATTTGCGACGATAAAGCAATTTATTTTACTATAAAACTCTGTTAAAATCGAAGAAGGTTAAACGTGAATAATGTTGAGTAGGTGGTCTAGCTATCTTGTACTTTATGAGTCTAGGCACTACTAGATTGTTTACAAATAATCAGTAAACTAAATAAATATATAAATTGTTATCGTTGGTTTACATATAGACAAAGTAATGTGTACATTTGCTATTATAACTTTGGAATTCAGTCCACTAATCACCTCAGAAATATTTAAAATTATCTTGTTATAAAAGATGTAAACCGGATGTTTAACATGGACGTTAGCACCCATGAACCTCAATGGTCAGATACAGTTAACACACATTGATTTGAGCGGTCAGTTTGACGTGACCACTGGCCGTCATAGACGTGATTGGTCAGTTACAGTAGTGATTCGGACATGGCTGGAATCGATGTTACCGCTTGATATATTAAGCGGTGTATTGGGAACGATTTCATGGCGTTGCCGTTCACACCTAAAGAGTGAAACTTGTAACCGAAAGTGAAAGTAATTGTAGGACGGCGATAAGGGGAGATAACAAACGAGGCAACGTGGCTTGAACTGATTACAACATCCGCAGTTGCTAGCGAACGCAAAAGAGACGGGTTCGAATCTGGAGTAATATATCCGCAGATGTTATCGGGCACACATGTAAGCCGGGATTTAGAAGGAACATTTATAGATAGCACCGTGTAGTTATAGAAGCCGTGATTAACTTCAGAAGCCGTTCTTATCGTTTATTGTGATGAAGTCAAGGTAACTTATCGGCCAAATTTGCAAGACACTATCTCGGTATGCTTTTAACAGCTGGTCGTGTCGCAATGCATTCACCCGAGTTTTCTGATTTGACTTGCCCGTATTGACAGCATTCACTCACTGTGTTACCAGTTTCCATGAGATATAAACAGATACAAACTGATTACGTTGTCAGTTGCAGTTTTGTAGCCTAATTGATTACATAATTTAAATATAAGCATGAATGAGTTTCAAAAAGACCGATACGTGAGTAAGTGTTTTGATAATAGATAGCCTATATCATAACAGCCACAGTTGCATTTCTTTATTGGGGTTCAGTTGACAAGATCATTGAAATATTACTATTAATGTGTTCTTATCATGCGTTCAGTCATGCACAATCTAAATTGCATTTAACAACACCAACGCAAAATGATGTCGATAATTCTAGCAGATGGTTCTCTTAACCAAAGCAAAATAGAAATAATGTCGTCAATTAGACCTATACGCTCAGCTCCTACTTTAGGATGAACATTGTCTGCTTCTGCTACATTAGACATTGATCTGCGTTTAGTATAAAGTGGTAGCTCATCTAGAATTTTATCTAGTATAGTGCCACAGTGTCTGTGGGATTACGCGTCTGGTATTGATTAGAAATCATAAATAAAACACTCTCTGCAGGTTCAGTCTGCATGTTGAAAACCAGAGTTGAACTGCAGTGTATATATATAATGCTGATGTAACGAATTGTTGAATGCAAAAGTTGGCTGCTTTAATTTACAGTCGCCTTCCAGCTTAGCTGATTTCGGCAGACTGTACCTCCTTGGGACGCAAAAAGGCTGAACTTCTGAAACTATACAGCTGTATATCTTTTTGTATGCTACATACATGGATGTATGCCATGATCATATAACATGATATCTGATATTATCTGTCTTTAAGACACCTATTAACTTCGATATTGTTTTCACATTTGGAAAAAATATTTAGGTTAATCGCTAGGAAATTGTTTGTACAAACAATTAATCTGATTTAACATCATGAGATGGAATTTCAAGACGACTTTAATTGGTAATTACGCATGACATACATAGCTAGAAAGAAAGATGTATGCATTTTAAGAACAGCAATGCGATGTCATTGGCAGGCTTATATTGAATTACTGAAGTAGTATACTAATAACCTAATATCCCACTTACCTATATGTGCACAGTTACAGTAGTTTTAGCTCTAGACCTATCATTTTCATACAGAATATCTGCGTCTGGGAATTACATAACAAAAAAAACATAGCACATTGTCCGTCCAATGACAAATTACTTCATCCAGGTAACGATACACCACTTAAACCATGATCGCCGTCAACCGAACCCCGGCTTTCTCTGTACAGTTTTCTTGATTCATTACCCCAGTGAAAATAATAGGAAGAAAAAATAGGCGTCAATGTCTATAGAGCAACGACGTTAAACGAAGACGATATGGCATTAACTATCTGGTGTAATTAAAACCTTTCGTTCTCCGACTATCACTTGCATTTTACCACTGTTATATGAAAACTCCCTGAATAAGTCCACACTCCACTATTATATGAAAACTACCTGCATAAGTCCACTGTAGTCCCTAATTTAAGAAAGGATGAATTTTTATGAAAGTCTGTGTTTTTTTATGTTCTATACATCCATGTTGAATTCAAATCATGACCGAAAAGTATTATTGTATTAACGCTCTCCGTGCTGAAGGCAACTGGAGATGTCCTAAAGAGCTCTACCTGTGCCTAATTCAATTCCACCAGAGAGAGAGAGAGAGAGAGAGAGAGAGAGGTAAAGAGACGTGTTATATCTACAAGTCTTGCGATCGTTCTTTATTGGACCGCTTTTATTTTTTCAATATTTCTGACTACCCGGTATAATAACAGTTAGATCTGAGGCCGAGACTTCAGTGAGGGTGAGATACTTTACTGAAGGTGAGAGACTTTAGTGAGGGTGGGAGACTTTAGTGAGGGTGAAAGAGTTCAGCGGCTGTTGGTCTGTATTTAGATGAAGCAACACTTGTGTCGGAGCTAACCATCCATGCATTTTTATCACCAATGTAGCAATATCAGTGCTTTAACATCACGTCTCTGAAAGCCTCTATAACGTAAGCATGTAATTAGGCCAATACGGCCGGGGTTGGCTCACGTTGGCGTATATCCAGTGTAACCGTTATACCTTGAAGGCAAAATGCAGTGCAAGTGACAGTATACCTATTATAGCTTAGTCTGTCGACGACTTCAACATGAGCGTCAGGTGTAGGCAGGTTTGCGTAGACTGTGAACTAATTAATCTAACGTAATTAGGTACAAAGAAATTAATAATTGATGAAGTTTGACGAACGTGTTATAGTCTCAGACGAGACAGCAGATGTCAAATTAAAGATGCTATTCTGAGGTTTTTCAAAAGCCTTAGGCAAAGGTCAACCGAAGACCAAAAAAAATGACATTTCTTCCTTGGAATTGTCTAACTTTGAATGGAAATGGCCGCAAGCATACTTATTCTGTTTATAATGCATGCAGGTGTATACTATTGTTGGGACCAAATAACTGACACTATAGTTGTGTTCTGTTATTAGAAGACTGTTTGAATATTATCATTAAAACAATGGTTGTGGAAACGGGATGACTTAGAACGAAAAGGTCGAACATTGAAGTAGTAGGCCTACTAGTATATGACAAGAGGCGTATTTCCTTATCGCTGTGTGCGTGTGTGTCTGTGTAGACTATACAAGTATTGCACATTTGAACACCACCTCAACTGGAAGCGTATTGGTTAATGAACCATCGCTCACATAGCCTACAATGGCAGACAAAAACAGCTATGCTTAAGAGTATCGATATCGACAATACAAGATAAACGTTTGTCGCGTTTGATTTTTTTCTCAGGCATTATAATTTTAAAATATACCTTTTAAGTATGTGACTAGTTTATGTGAGATTACATAAACTCTTTTCTAACCATAATAGCATATTTTACGAATTTGCATACATTTACAAGTATTTGAATATTTTTGGTTGACAATAATTGGTATAAAGTTTGGATACAATATATTTAGTGATTAGGTTAGTGAATTATATTGTGAAAGGTTATACGTTAATACATATTCGTGTAATGCTGTTACTTCAGTCAAATTGCAGTTTTAACCATATTTGAACCAGAATGTACAATTGACGTCAACGAATAAGGTATTTATTACTAACGGAGAAAGTATGCTGGCAAAATATCTTCAAAGTCAAAGACGTTGGTGATAAATCTTTCTTTTTTTTTATTAATTTACTAAAAAAAGAAAGAACAAGCACACACATACCCGCAAGCAATTGCCTGTTATAAAAAGTAACTTGTCAAATAGCTAAGAAATATAATATAAAAAGATGTCCATATTGTCGAATAACATGTACGACTCACATAACCGTCTAGGAATAGTGACGAAAGTAAGTATACATTTAAGATGAGCGAGGAATGTAGTAAAAGGTGTAATAGAAACCACCATTCTATTATTATTAAAACGTGTATAACTAATTTATATTCACGAGTATCAGGGTTTCCGTGGTGAAGAGGTAGCGTACTGAAGATACTAGAGGATCCGAGATACTAGTAAAGTTATCTTAATTAAAAGAAGATTATCATAACTATCTGTGTCATATTCTACACTGTGCTAAGAATAGCTCATGGAATTAGGACAATTCTCATTCATAGGGACAACTTCGTGCCTCGTCATATATACTATATACTATATTGCATTATTGTGTTAATATACATATGTATTTAATCATAAATTGTTCGGCATGTGTTTCACTATACATAAACCTTAACTGTGTGTGTGTGTGTGTGTGTGTGTGTGTGTGTGTGTGTGTGTGGTGTCAGAGAGAGAGAGAGAGAGAGAGAGAGACAAACACACACACACAGAAGGGAGAGAGAGAGACAGAGAAAGACAGCGAGAGAGAGAGAGAGACAGAGCGAGAGAGAGGTAGAGAGAGAGAGGATGGGGGG
>JAUTBV010118998.1:0-13301 GCA_032361325.1 Lepetodrilus fucensis
TATTCCGTAAAATAGTGGATTCCTACTTTTGCCATCACCTGTTCATTTGTTTACTGGATGACAAGCAAGATGGAGGCATCCACATGTGTTAGCCATCAGGCAAAGACGCCAAAGTACAACATATTTAGGAGGCCTACTATCTTTATTCTGTATGGATTTCACTCCAATCAAATAGGCTGTTTCAACAAATCAGAATCTATTTCAATCTTGTATTCCATGATAATCAGGAAACTAAATGTATCATTGTGTAGCGATACATAGCCTCGCGATACGATACACGATGCACCGGTGAATCGTTGCACCACTAATTCTTATTATTATTCTTATTATTATTCTTATTATTATTCTTATTATTATTCTTATTATTATTCTTATTATTATTCTTATTATTATTTTTATTATACAGAATTGTCTATTTAAATTTTTTTAAAGTAACACATTAATTTATATTTAGCTGTTTAGAATGTATTTAATTTGAACATTTCATTATTCAAGATTTTCACATTTAATTAAATGCTACAATTTCATTTAATTTTAACTGCTTATTATTCCAAATATTTAATGATTTCTTTTTCCTGTGTCATTTCAGAATGGACGGTGACCATGATGGCAGCTCACTGCAGGAGGAGCAGCTCGTGAACGGCGACATGGACGTTCCGGTCAAAGGCGGAGGTGACTGCACCTCAAACGCCTCCCAGGACACAGAGGCGACGGGAGCAGACGCCAACAACAAATGTGATAAGAAAGCTTTCAGTGATACTGTGGTGAACCATGCCGAAGAAGACGAGGAAGAAGGTGGCGCTGAAGGAGGAGGAAAGAAGACGAACGGACTCGTTAATGGCGAGGGTGAAGGTGACAACGCTTCAGGGACGGATGTTGATGGGTCAAAGGGCGATGTTGATAGGTCAAAGGGCGACCTTGATAGATCAAAAGGTTGCCTCGATAGTTCAAAGAGTGATGTCAGTGGGTCCGAGGATGACATGGACACGAGCGAATCTGCAGAGGTCAAGAACAGCAGAGCGGTAACGTGTGGCGGTCACAAAGAAAAGGAATCTTCAGAAGGCAAAAAGTCTGAAAAGGACACAAGTTCAGAAAAAAGTAAATCTAAAAAAGACAGTTCAGAGAAAAGGAAATCTGAAAAGGACTCGTGTGACGAGAAGGTAGATTCAGAACAGGGTGAAGTGAGCATGGAGACTGATGCTGGTACTGGTGACAGTGGTGATAAAGTGGCAGAGGACAGTAAGGATTCCCATGACAGTAGTCTTGAGGAGATTGATGAACCTGTGGCAAAGAAAGACAAACCAGAGACAAAATCAGAAAAAAATACCAAATCCAAAGACTCTAAGAACGAATCTAAATCTGATACAACGACGGAAAATTCTCGGAAAAGGAAATTGTTCGAAGAAAAAACCATAATATCGTCGGACGAAGAGGTCCACGAAGAGATCGTCATCCAGAAGAAGCCGAAACTGCAGCAGAAGTCCGGGAAGCCTGTGATAGTGTATCCAGCAACCATCGCTCCGGCCACTCAAGTCACTTACAGCGTAGGCCAAACAATGTCCATCGGCATCCTTCCCAACCAGTCGGGCACCGTCAGGATGGTCATCCCCTCCCTGCAGAACAAGCTGATGTCGCACTCGGGTACCCCTGTCATCATATCCCCCAGCCAGACCTCCCTGTTCACCACCCAGGGCCTCAGCCTGGGAACGGCTGTCCTGTACCCTCCAATCCAGGCAGGAAGCTTGGCCACCTTCGCTCAAGGGAAGCAGAACTTCAAGAACAAGGGTCCCTTAGTGACCAAGATATCTACCAACACCCACGTGTCGCCCTCCAATGCCGTTCGGCAGGTGCTGGAGATGAAGACCCCCAGCGACAGCCTGGACATGATCGAGATGGTCAAATGGGAGCTGAGGCAGGGTGTCTACAACAGGCCCAAGAACTTCAGGATCAAGCCGGACTCGGAACTGGGACCCATGGCCAGGCTGATGCGGGACTTTGGGCAGGACCTGGTGAAGGAGTCGGTGTACAGTGACCTGGTGAGGATCCAGAGCCGAAGGGGCAACCAGGGCAAGCTGTCAGTCAAGGAACAGAAGGACTTTGAGAAGCTGAAGTCGGTCCACAGTGAGCTGAAGGAGAAGGTCGGGCCGGTGATGATCAGCTTGAAGAAAAAGTGCAAGTGCGGGTTCAAGACGGAGTCTGAGAACGTGATGCACTGGCACAGGCAGTTTCCACACGTGGACGAGTACGACCTCAAGTGCGGGTACTGTGATTTCGACACTAGGACCAATTCAGTGTTTGTCTTCCACATGGAGGTGGAGCATGGAACGATGGCCAGATTCCTAGGAAAACCGCCGTTCTGGGAGTGCAGTCTGTGTCCGTACGAAACCAACCTGAAGAACAAGCTGACTCAGCATCGTATGCGGTGCGGAAAGTCGTTTAAAATGAACTTGAATCTCCATCCATCCTGGCTGCCGGGCCCGGAGACCAACTTCTGCCTTGAGAAGATCTTCTACAAGAACCCAGTCCTGATGAGCATGGCCAAACAGCAGGCTCGCACCACCACCATGCCCATCATGCCCAAGCAAGTCAACGTAGGCAGCAGGTTTTCATCCCCCGGCATCCAGTCCAACAGGAACCCTCACCTCCTTGCGTCGCTCAACAAGAAGGTTCAGAACGTTCCGAATCGGGGGTCGTACGGCCGAGCGGCCTATCCTAACGTCAACATTTTCCAGAAGTCTGGCAGCGTGATGTCTTACAACGTCAGGCCCAGCACGACCATCAACACTGTCACCAAGATCAACAACCTCATCAGCATGAACAACCGGGTGCTGGACCAAAAGCCCGTCCCGCAGGTGAAGTCCAATTCTTCTGGATTTGAGGTCTGCGAGATCTGCGGAGGCTACGTCAAAGACCGCACTGCCCTGCGGATCCACTTCTTCTACGCCCACCGCATTGACATGCCGCACGGGGTCTTCGACCGGGTCCACCCGCCGCTATACTGCGCCACGTGCTTCGCCAGGTTCTGGACCGCGCAGGGACTGCAAAAGCATCTAGATGTGCACAAGGAGGACGCGTCGGGTGGCGTGGCGGGCAAGTGCATTGTGTGTCTACACCGCGTGCCCAACATCCTCATGCACATGAAAATCGTCCACAACAAGGCCTTTGTGAACTTCCTCCGCGAATGCAAGTGCATCTTCTGCGGGGTCAAGTTCCACTCCAAAGAGCTGGTGGAGGCCCACATGGCGACCGTTCACGGGGTGGTGGTCAAGTGCGGCCCCCAGCCCTCGTCCTCAAGCCAGGGCAAGAAGCAGACGGGGAAACCGCAGAAAGGACGGAAGGACAACCTTGTCAAGGGCAGTGTGTGCGTGCTGTGCAATCTGAACTTTGGCCGGAATGTGGACCTGACACGGCACTGCATGCGTGTCCATCACACCTGTATGAAGTGCGGCATGGTCGTCGCCGACAAGGAGTCGCTGCTCAGGCACACCTGTCTGGAGTCGCCGTCTGGACTGCGGAACTGCGAGCTGTGCGGGGAGAAAGGCTTCCACCCGGCGTACCACGTCAAGCACATCCGGGACAAGCATCTCCGCAAGCTGTCGGTGCGGGTCAAGAGGCTGAGCAAGCAAACCATAGCCAAGTATGCTCGGAGTCAGCAGATGCAGTCTTCGGACAACCCTATAGAGCTGTCAGAGTCTGACTCTGACTCCGACGACGAGCCCTACAGCAAGAGGATGATGATGGACACGCGGTTCGACAAGAATCCCCCGCGGACCGTTCCCCCAGGAACCAGGAGGAAGGGTTACTTCAAGCGACCTTCCAAAAATTCAGACATCGTGCTTTTGATCGACGACGACTCTGACGAGGATGTGAGCAAGAAGAAAGATGATGACAACAAGAAGAAAGATGATGACAACAAGGAGAAAGGTGACGACAACAAGGAGAAAAATGATGATGCGAAAGAGAAAGGTGATGACGTGAAAGAGAAAGATGATGACGTGAAAGTTGGCAAGGACAAAAGTGATAAAGTGAAAGAAAGTGGTGGCAAAGCTAAGGCTGAGGGTGATGTTGAGAGCGGAACTGCATCAACATCCGATGTCAAGGACAATGAGAATTCCAAGGACAGTGATAAAGCTGATGATAGTGCTGAGAAGGACGAAGTAAAACATGAAAAGGATGGTGTTAAGAAAGATATTGACAAAGGAAGCGACAAGACGAAGGCTGACAGTGGCAACAACAAAAAAGATGACAAAGATTGATGACGACAGTGGTAACAAGCACAGTTCTGATAAAGAATAAAACTTTAGCAGAAATGGTAGCTAGCTTGCATTGACGTTTTTCCAACTGTTCTGATTTGTGATGGAGAGGATTGATTCAGACTTGACAGGACTCCACAACAAACTTATCACTTACACAATATTCAACACGTTCATTTTACATTGTTCATTTCTGTTCAGTTTCCTCAAGCTGAATTCAGTTGAATGGTCATTTTTTAAATATTCTTTTGTGAATACAAATTCATTGAAAATTTACTTTGTATTTGTGTTGGACATAATACTTCTTGCATTTTTGCACGTGAAAAGAATGATTCGCTGTGTGTTGTATAAATGTAATTTTGATGTTTGCATGAGGAAACTGATATTCATCTTCAAGACCATCTGTCATAATGTTCATAATTTTTTCAGTCATAACCACCCGTAACAAAATATTCAGTAATTGTTTTTGGTTTCACTCTTTTTACTTATCATTGTAGATTTACGTTTCTATTTTTCTAGGACAATCCATACCGAATGAAATGTGTTGTAGATTGAAAGTGATCAGGCTCACCTGTAATATTTGTTGTAGGAAACGTAAATGTACTTTAGCCAATAGAAGACAAAATATGCATTTACTCATGAATGCATTTTGCGGAATATGTCAGATCGAGATGTTTTAACCCTCTGTATGCCGACTGTAAATATGCTTTGCCTTCTTCCTGTAGGGTCAATCCCAGCCACTGCTCTGTAGGGCATATGTGCCTGCCTAGAGGAAGGAGAGGGTTAAAGATTATGTGCTGGGCATCATTTCATGAAGCTCTCGGATCTTTAACCTTCTCCCTGCTGAATAAAATCAAAGTGTTATATTTCTGCATGTGATCGGGCAACTTAAGTCACCTTCAGCAGGGAGAGGGTTAACTAATCTTCTATTGTGAGTTTCCATCAACACTGGGCATTTTTCTCCGATCTATTACCTTTAGGAGGTGTGTAAGCTTATGCTTACTAAAAAGCTGTGTTTCAAGCTACACTGTACCAGTATTGAAAGGAATTGTTCAATTTGGGAGGTTTATAGCCAACAATCTCATATACTGTCTCATGGCTGCAAATGTATTACATATTGGTATCTTATTATATGGCCTTTTAGCACACTGGGGCAATTATTATTAGTATTATTATTTAACTTCCGGTTTATTTTTCTTCGGGGGCTTTAGTATTTGCACTTCATTTTATCTCTATTGTATCCACATATAATGCATTTTTTCAAACATTTATTTATTTTTAATGTAATGATAAAAGAAATAATATATGCTTGTCCGTGTTCGGTAGTGTGGTTTTACAATGTATATTGAGTATAAGGCAGCCTAGGCTAAAGTTGTTTTTTAAATTGTCATAGTGCAAAACCATGTTCTAGTACACTAAGTGCATGGCAAAACCATGTTCTATTACTCAATCAGATCATCAGAAAACCATGTTCTATTACACTAAGATCATCAGAAAACTGTTCTATTGCACTGTTCATCAGAAAACCATGTTCTATTACAATAATATCATCAGAAAACCATGTTCTATTGCACTAAGTTCTATTGCACTACAGATGATGGACAAGCATACATTATTTTGACCACAATATATTGCCCGATACATGTTTGATCTTTATTGAAAGCATGTTAGAAAGTATATTAAATATATAAATAGTTGCTACGCATACTGGAATAGTGCTAAAGAATTATAAAACTTATTTTGTTTTGAAATAAAATAATTTTCAACATTATTACTTGTAGTAGTTTTTGTATCCAATTTATCGATATAATTTTCATTAGTCTCATTTACTGTTTGTTGTTAGGGAAACTCTAACGTACACATGGTTGTAGGTGTACATCGAACACAAATATAGATGAATATACTATTGGTATTCATAGGAACAAACAAATAGACATTTACTGTTGAGTGTATAGAGAGACAAACAAGTCTACACATTGATGTACAGAGCGACAAACAAGTCTACATATGGTTGACATTTACTGTATGTGTACAGAGGGACAAATAAGTCTAAACATGGGCAAATGTTGGTGTATAGAGGGACAAACAAGTCTACATATGGTTGACATTTACTGTTGGTGTAGAGGGACAAACAAGTCTACATAGAGTCTACATTTACTGTATGTGTACAGAGGGACAAACAAGTCTAAACATGGGCAAATGTTGGTGCACAGAGGGACAAACAAGTCCATATATGCTCAACCAGTGTATAAAACTCCAGCAATTTCACTACCTGACATGAGGACTGGTTAAGTCTGAGAAGTTACCTGTCCTCACATATGTTGGCCAGTGAATGATTATATACATCTTAAAAAACAAACAAAAAAACCAGCACGACATGTGGGCATGCAGGGCAAAAACTTTACCAGTCCTCGCTGAAAATAACCCGTCGTGGGCTTGCGGACAGGCTCGTATTTCGAACACTGGCTCAACACGCACTGTTGCTGTACAAACAAATCTAAACATGGTCGACATTTACTGTTGGTGTACTGAGGGACTAACAAATCGACATTTTTACTTGTCATTTTCAATCTAAAGTATAAACAGAAAGCTTATAGATATTTATGATTTCCGCAGCGACGTTAAACTCCATATATTCACTCACTCAATTGATTGCAAAAAAGCACTTTGATCACTACAATACTTCCAAAACTACTGAGTAATAACAATGTTTCGTGCAGCAGACTTAAAATAGTACGGGTCCCTAAAACTAGAGTTACAAATATTGCAGCACTACACATTTCTTTTTAGCAATGATACCAGGGTCAGTTGTGTGTGGTTGTAGTAATTTCCTTTCATCAAGACTGACGTAGTGTTCATAACATGTGTATAACATTGCAGATTCTGTCTTATGAAGCTCTCATAAATTTGCATTTTCAGTACTGACTATGTAGAGTTCTTCAGATTCAAAGTAGAATGTAGTTATATAAATGCTTCACATTTCTGATATTAGCTTTCTTTGATAGACCAGATATTTCAAGAAGAGTATTTACGGTACAGAGAGGACATCTGGTGTGCATTTCACGAAAGGGGTAAATGATGCGAATTTGATTGTATTATGTCATTTACGTTGATTATATTACATCATTTACGTCCAGTATAAATATACACCCCTTTCGTGAAACGCAACCCTGGGTTCTATATTATGAAACATTTTGAGTACGATATTATGGTCAAATATGACTATGGTATGTCAAAATTTTGTTCACAAATGCCTTCATAAAATCATACAAAAAGTTCCGTAATCTCAGGAATTAATGTGTTCAGAACACCCGCTGGTGATCTGATAGTTACAAGCAAATACAACAGACATAATATACATTTTATTGAGAAACAAATGTACATTAAAAAAAAGGATCATGTATGAAATGTACATAAAACATTAATGCTACCCTTTCTTTTTTCCAATGATTAATGGCAATATACATGTACATCATTTATATTTCTTTACAATCATACTGTTTAGTGTAGACAAAGTATCGCCAATGTATTCTCCAATCCGAGATGATAATGACAGTTTATAATTTAACTTGATGGGACATGTTGATATCCACAATTCGTACAAACCAATCATTCTTTAGCATTCACACCAGAACATATATACACAAACACATTTATATACAAAGATATGCGTTATTCTGCGTATGAGTAAAGAGCCTTCCCTCGATGATTGAAGGTATAAAATGCTTGTCTATTGGTCAACATCTCCCACGTTCTGAAACGAGAAAAATCACATGATTACATTGATGTGTGATACGAAGAACTGAATAAAATTGTAAAATTATATTTGTTTGAGAGATAAATCCAATAACCAGAGACAGAGGAAGGAAGGAATTTATCGGCAGCTTCCTTTGAACTACCACTGCTGTGTTGTCTACATGCTTCGTAACCATTATTATTATTTCTACCTACGGTATATACTGTAAAAGACTTATAAACTAGGCAATCTAGTTCTGTGCTATTTCACTGTTTATTTATCAAAGTGTTATGTTTTTAGCATGAGAACGTATTTCCTATCATATTTCCTGTCGATGAATCCATGTGGTTTCTTCTCATCTAATCTTGTCAACATTGATAATCAGCTGACAATAGGAAGCCTACTCGAGGTAGGTGAGGCCACTTGCTCTATTCATTGCTAATTACTTGGCGTAATCCTATATTAATTGACCTTTGCAACTGCTTATGTTTGTACTTGCCGGCGACCATTCTATACGCGAGTGAAAAGTACATTTTGCGATGCGCGTAATTTGATTCCTGCATACTTGTCAATAATGTCACTTGCGCGTAATTTGAGTCCGTGTAATTAAAGTCTTTTACAGTATTACCTATTACATACTGTATTTATTTAGCATGAAACACTGTTTTGACATTTAGTAGATGCATTGTTGAACATATTGACACATCCACTCACTTTGTTTCTAACTCAGCTGATGCTTTTATTTCTCTAAAGATCCCTGCAACATGGACAATCCCATATCCTGTCAGGAGCAGGCCTAGTATGGACTGCAACAAGATCTAAAACAAGAAGAAAACAGCTTTTAGTTTTACTGACAACTTCTAGCTCACTTGGTAAATATGTGAGTGATTATGAAGTTTAATGTTGCTGCAAAATGTTAAACAAAAATACACATTTATAAAGTACCATTTATAAAGTACCGGGATATATACATGATATATAATTCTAGACAATAAATCATGCATTACTGTTACTCAAGAAATTAGATTACTGTAAATCATGAAATTAATACGAGCAGAATATTAATGCGAAAAGTGTGACCGTTGTATTGTCGCATTTAATTGCTGCGCATTAAAGGTAAGACTTGGAGGAAAACATGTATGGAGACATGGCCTTTCGCATTTTATTGTTGTCGCATTTATGTCTAAAATCTAGAGGTCGCATTAAATTAGTGACACTTTAATTTCATGATTTACACAATTACAGTATCTTTCCTGAGTGAAATGTAAATCACAAGCTTTAGCAAATGACTTGCAACAATAATTTCAGCTGGTTATTAGCTTTGCCAAGTGGGTAAGAGTTCTGAACAAAATTGCTTTGTTCTTGTTATTGGAAGTTTAATACTACTCGATGTTGATACTCACATCAATAGGCAAGCGTGTGAATTCTTTCTCTGTGAGCCGTAGGTATGTTCTGTCTGTAAAAAGAAACAACAAATTCTCATGAATACACTTAAGCATTGAACATTATCATTGATAATGTTGGCCCTGTTTATGACCAGGTAGCAGAGCATTATTAATACCTGGCCATAAACAGGGCTAAGATAATAATTATTTGAACAGTTGATGGGTCCATAATGAAGCAGAAGAGGTTTGAAAATAACAAAATAATATATTTCCACATTATGATTTACATTTAGCTTTATTTAAACCATGTAATCACTAGAACAAAACACTTTAATATCTACATGCTCTACGTCGCACGAACATGCTATAAAGAGCTGATAAATACCAAACCCCTGTTGTAGAATAATGCACACATGTGTGATTTTGAAACATTTTCTGTGATCTCGACTATTTCGACGTAGTATTTGCTATCGAATGTGATAAATTAGACCGCCTAGATTAATTCTACGCATACTCTGATAATCTAAACGTACGTTGTGCTGACGAGTAAGCTGCATGAGCCAGGGCTATAAGTCCAATAGCGACGCACAACTTGTGATAGAAACCCATTTTATTTCTTCTCTGTAATGGCGGAAGTACAAACACGAGTTCTCTGCCCCTGTTATCCTAGACTTGCACTTCGTCTCCTAAAGATCATATATGGACCATAGATCTAATAATGTGTAGAACAGATTCTCCTACCCGCAATCTTATTATAGTATTGTTCTAATATTTTCTACATTATTGAAATATGTTCTTAAGTTGTATGCATTATACGGTTATACACCTAGAATGCGGAATAGACTTTTAATTTGAATATCTACTTCGTGGTAGCTATGAGGGGCAGTAAAAAGAATGTTACATGTATCATTAATATGAAATAAGGCAACTCTAGAATTATGTACAGCAGACTATGTACCATACAGACTAGATATAGCATTTTTGTGAAAGCCTTTCGTATATTTTTATAGTAGTGTCAATTAACTGTCACCTGGATACACAACTTTTTCAAATGACCAGTAATTATTTTAAATATTGCACAACAATCCCCTTGTTATAATTTATTGTGCGTTTGTTTTCCACTTTGTATGTGTTTTATTTTCGTGACTGGTGAACCTATCAGCTTATCACACGAGACGAGTTGAAAGATCATAGATCTACCATTCGATTTTTTTACTCAAAAATCGTTTACACTAGTAGGATGTTGCATGCTACCCATGAGAGTGCACCTTTACTTGTAAACATCTATAGGCCTACTCAAAGTCGTGATGTCGTTGTCTATGGGTATATTCCCGCTGCGAGTAAAACCTTAATTATTCATTCATTCGTATTCATTCATTGAAGGCTCAATGACGTCATGTAGATCGTTGACGTCACATAGCACTGACTTTTTGTTTTGCTAACTGAGCATAATTTCAAAATTCGATGGAGAGATTTCCCTTTAGTTTACTTATTTGGGACAAATGCAGTGTACAAATGTTCTGTACCATTAAAAATGGCTTAAATCAGTGTTGTAGCGACATGGCCAAATCACGTGGACGTCGCTCTGCGACGTGATAGGTACTGTAACGTAGATGTCGCTCCGCGACGTCATACACTGTCACATGAGACAAACTGGTTCCCTGTTCATGCGTTTTTGCAGCGCAGCGCGCAACTCGGACAGACAACTCCGTTTACACCCCTGAAAAGTGTCCAAAATTAATATCACTAACCTCCCTTAAAGGGACTCTTCCATTTGTAGAAGACTGGTCACAAATAATTGATGATATTCAGGAGATAACTATATGTTAAAATATAATGTATGGTATTATGAAATTCCTGTGAGGTTATCTGGTTATTGAAATTTGACGTAATAAATTTCTATTTCAACCAACCATTCCATGCAAATGTAAAATTGGCCTTGCAAAATATTCCAATATAGTTTCCTGGATATTCCTAAAATTTCAATGCGCCATATTGTTATCTCAATATTGTAAAATATATGTCCATTTGTAGATATAAGCAGCTGATAAGTCAATAGCATATAAATCCACGCAAGACTTTGGAAGAAAACTCTAAAGAGTACTTCAAACTCACTTTTGTCATGATCATTTCCATATTACCGCATTTTCCTGTGTATGGTACGGTATACAATATTTTATTTGTGATATGCGTGGCAATCAATATGGATCATATGCAGAGCAAATTGAATTTTAATAGAAGACACTGGCTTTTGGTAGTTTCAGATACATATAGTGTACCACAAATCAACAACAAATACAATTTTGTTACCTATACTTTTATTCACTGTATTTGATATACATGATATATGATACCGTAATTACTCTAATAATTCAAATCCTCTAATAATTCAAACATCTAAATTAATCTCCGAAAATCATGTTTTTCAGAATCTATAAATACTAACCTGATCATTTTGTTTTTAAATTGTAATTGTAATTATGTGAACACAATATTTCTATTTTTTATTTTAACATATATTTTTTAAAGTCCATTTATTTGCTGGTACAATTTAATTTACAAACATATTTTGTAATCTAATTTGGGTTGTCCCTAATTATACGAACACCGATCATTTTAAATTTTCGTATATATATATCTAATAATTCAAACAGCTAAATATGTAATCATTTTCTCTTGTTCAAATTATTAGAGTAATTATGGTAATCTGGTAGTAGAAAGATAGATTATCTGTTCATTCCTGAGATAAAGACTGCGTTCAGTACAATCCATCTCGATTATCTCTCAGGAACCGACTTCCGGTACTCATTCTTTCTCATATACAGAATAGTTTCTTAACATGCATTTAATAATTTAATTACATATGGTACATTCAGTTTTGGATTGTAAATCATTCTGATAGAATCCACAATAATATACAAACCAATCCTGCAATATACTATATTCCAACAACAATCAAAGACCCAATAAACAATGATCACAGGTAATTTATGCATATCTAATAAATGAAGAAACAACAATTATCACGGCCATAATGAGAAATATCACATCCATAATAAGCCATAATAATAAATATCACAGCCATAATGATAAATATCACAGCCATAATGAGAAAATACAATAATTAATTTAATCACTAGTTTTGTGCATAATGTATGTAAAAGACACAATAAAAAGTATACAGTCATATATCGTTGACCTAGACAGTTATTTTACCTGAAAATATATGTATTTGAATTGACCATGTTGACTTGCTTAATATATAGCCTGCTATATATACTTCTTCCTTATGTCCCACTGGTTATCAGTAGTTAACTTTAATATATACTGAATTAGGATAATTGATATAATTACAAATAAATCACTAACTTAGAATAAAATAAGGCCAAAGGAGTAGGAACATTTTTAGATTCACAAAATTTCACCGGATGTTGTACATGAATGTAATGATCAGGCCCCCGTTTCACAACGGCCTCCTAAAGTTAGCAGCTCCTAAAGTTATGATCCAGCTTATCACCTCCGGTTAGATGCCGATTTAAGAAGGGATATGACTTGTGACATAGTCAGGAAACTTTAGGAGGTGATAACTCGGGTTAGGAGTTCCTAACTAGTTAGGACACCGTCGTGAAACAGGGGCCTGGAGTGTGGGTGATCTAGTACAACTTAATATATTATACAGTAGACCTCGCATATAACATACTCATTGACACCGGTTATTTTTTGTCCGTTATGTGCGAAGTCTGTATGCCGTAATTAGTGTTAAACACAATCTCATTAAAATCATATCTCAGCGCAGCTGAGATCTGACGGAATCGTATCACATGTTTTTGTATCACAACCTCACCTGATTGCAATACATCTCTATATATAAATGAAAAACCACAAATGACACATATGTTTGACTTACAATATATACGCTTTGGTGTC
>JAUTBV010119009.1:0-13298 GCA_032361325.1 Lepetodrilus fucensis
ATTATGTTGAATAATTAGAATAACCCACTCGATACGATTGATTACGGAAAATATGTCCCTCGTGAAATTAATGTTCATATAGAAAACATGACAAAAATCCAATATTTACTACTCTGTATATTTTTTTCAGTTCATTAATAATTTTAAGTATTTATTATTTTTGCTATAAAAGTTTGCCTGGTTAATAATAAATTTGTCAATACATGGTAACTTGTGGTTTTAACTAATTAAAGACTTGCTAATAAGGTAAACATAATATTCTGTCAGCGATTAATATTTGGCAATTTTAATTGTTTTCAGAGATTTCATGGATTCCAACATGGACCGGACCAAACACATGCTGAATTATCTGTATCCAATCATACACAAGGCGAACCCTGAACTCTGCGAGTACATGGAGAGGTAAGGGATGAACTATCTGGGCTAACATTATGAGCCCTGTGGGTTTAGAGACAGAGGGAAGATTTCTATGTGTATTATGCAGTTTGTGCCGATTGGTTTACCCGATGATTTGACATTGTTTCATTATTATCAACACTGCAGAATAATAAAATAATAATATGTACATTTATATTTCCAAATCCACACTCAAATAGAGCAAGTTTGAGATCATCCCTACTAAATTGTAATTAATCAGCTGCTAATATCTCTTAGAAATTGACATTAAAAACAATAAATCATTAGTACTTAAAAATACAAAAATATTTATTATCAATACAAATAGGTAATTGCCATCATCTCTATTTATTCCCTTTTGCCATGTTTTCAGAGCCGAGTTGGGAACCATTTTCAGTTTAAGTTGGCTTATCACCTGGTTTGGTCACACGTTGAATGATATCAAAGACATTGTACGTTTGTACGATTTCTTCATCGCCTGCCATCCTCTCATGCCTATCTACTTAGCTGCAGCTGTAAGTATAATTTCGATATAGCCGTATTATTTTATTGCGATCTAGTTAGCTGGAGCTGCAAGTTTTCGTTTATGGCACTATCTTAACTCTCTCCATCGTTGAGGCAACAGGAGATGCCCAAAAGAGTGGTGCCTGTGCCTAATCCAGCAGGGAGATGGTTAAAGCTGTCAAACAAACTGCTCTTGCAGCGTGTACACTTTATTCATCTAGTGCAATAGGCTCACAATTCCAAATGTTAAAGGTAGCACATATTTTGCATACTGTAACCTTTTTCGTTTTTTGGTAAGCTCCCTATTTCAAATCCATTGAGCATTTAGTTTTCTAAATAATGAATATGCCAGATATTTGTGATATTTAGTATAATAACAGTGAACGTATTTCAGTGCTTTATCACCTGTCATCTTCAGATTGTCAACACCTATGGGAGAAAAATTCCCGCTGCAACGTAAAGCATAAATTCAATTCACTTCACTTCATCTTCAGATTGTGCTGCACCGTGAAGACGAGCTGCTAGCGTGTGAATGTGAGATGTGCTATCTTCACAGCCTGCTGTCGAAGATACCTGACAACCTGCCATTTGAACAGCTGATCGCCAAGGCTGGTGACCTTTACCTGCAGTACCCTCCCACCCAGTTGGCTAACGAGGCTATCGTCAAGTACGTCAACAGGTAGGCAGTGGCGGGATGGGTGTACTATTATCAGACTGGTCCTCCATCAGTCCACTAAAAATACAATGGAAACTCACTAGGCCCCGAGATTACGATACTTTCTGAGTACGATTTCATGCTCAACTCAAAGGTTTGTTCACAAATCGTCGTATAAAAATCTGAGCTTGAGCATGAAATCATAATAAAAAAGTTTCGTAATCTCTACGCCAGATCTTTAGATTCTACATAGTCGATAGCTATAAGTGAATGATCTCATTTACAAACTTTTCATACTTCCAAGCAGTCTTCAATGTATTAATATTTTCCTGTTCACAGCACGTCTGCAGCCAATCAGAGGAAGCTGGAGGCTGCTGCCAGAAAACAGAAAAGTTCATTCTTTGGGAAGCTGCGACGTCGAGGAGCGCTGGCACTGGTGGTGCAGGATGGAAGCAGCATCTACGTGAAAATGACGGTTTGGACGTTGAGTGCTGTGGTCAGTGCCGCGGTGCTCGCTCTCCTCAGTGGTGCCGGAGACTGGGATTGGATGGACTGGGAACATTGGTCACACTGGTTCTGATTGGCTTTCATTTGTTACACGAGTCGTGATTGGTCAGAATTGGTGTCGCTGGTTCTGGTTGGCTTCCAGTTGTTACATGCAGGGCTCTAGACTAACATTACGTTACTTGCCCACAGAGCAAGTCGGGGCAAGTAGCAAAGGCAGCAAAGGTGCAAAATGTTAAAAAGTAGGTTGCCCGCGGTGCAATTTAACTTGCCCCTGTACGTTGGGCATATGTTAGTCCAGAGCCCTGTTACATGAGTTGTGATTGGTCAGAATTGGTGTCACTGGTTCTGATTGGCTTCCAGTTGTTGATTGATCAAAATCCTGTGTGTGCTTTGTCCATTGGTTAATATTTATTGATGAATGAATTTTGGTAATATTTTAAGTCAGGTACCAGGGAATCGTATGACAATGTTTGAAGGAGAGTCAGAATGTAAGGTCTTTTAGTATGATTAGGTATTATATAAATGACATTGGTAGAGGGTGGCATTCATTAGATGGGAGGGTCAAAACAAAACACACACACAAAATAAAAACCAGAAAGTTCACTGGCAAGACATCAAACTGTAGTTATTGACTATTCAAGTTGGTCATGTAGACCAAATTATTACAATAACAAGTAGATTAAAATAACACAAGTGTGTCCATACACCAGGATAATAATGCTCACAGTGCTATTAGATACTTTCATATTTTATTTAACATATTTGGGGTTTTTATTATCTAAGGGCATTAGTCACAAGATTGCAGATTCCTGTCAGAGAGATATAATATTGTTCTTAACATGTTAAACTGTGTGAAATGCAGTACATTGCAAGTTGTGGGAGTTTTACATCGATTTTCTAACATACAGGTTTTGTTGTTAGATGTGTGAATGTGTAGTGTGAAGTGTTGGTGTAAATTTAATTAAGAATCACGTTGAATATTGCAGGAGCTTATTCGGTATGTTTACACGGGTTGTAATTGTATGGAATGGAAAGACTGTATTGTCATTTATTGCCAGACCAAAGTGCGTAACAAAGTGATGTTGTATGACACAAGCCTCACTAATTCAATATTGACATTTCACAATAGGATATTAAATACAGTGAGGCAATTGTTTAATAATCCACAGTTTTCATAAACCATAGATTCTTTTAAGAGTACTGTCAAGACCTGCTGATAACCTGGGGTTTGTTCAAGATCCAATACATATCAATATGTAGTAATATGTATTGCTACAGAAGCCGTTCAGCCAACACGTGTAGTAATACGTATTCATTCTTTTCACTACAGGTATGGACCCTGTAGTGTTTTGTAGGAAAATGCAAAGCATGAAGCGAACACACTGGATGCATTCGTAAAGCGATTTCCTGTCACTTTCCTACTAACCCTTTAAGCGAACCACTACATGTAAAATATTGTAGCGTAGTGTATTTGCATGTATTCTATCTTGAACGCACCTCTGGTTTTACTTCGTTGTCAATCTTCCCTTTGTAATCGGAGATAGTCTGGCCTTCAACCAATGAGAATCCTCTATATTTGTTGACACCACAATGGTTAGCAGCATATTGAACAGAGGTCAAGAGTCCAGTGTCTTATTTCTACAGGAGTAAGAAAACGATACAATGTGTCTTTAATGGCTGCACTATTGGCACCCTATCTGCCACCATTTTAATTCCAATGACTTGTTTTAACGTGATCTGTAGAAAGTATGTTATTATTGTTGGCGATAACTTATTTTCTATTTAATATTAATGCTTCCATGCTTGTTATTTATCTGGAAACAAAACTACGGTATATGCAGTGCACAATTTCAATATGGTGGTTACATTGCATATGATGTGTGTACAGGTATGTGTAAATTGTTCTTCAATCATGTTTGCTTGTCATGGTGTGCCAGTGATTGAGTGTGTGTATAGTTCTGGTCATCAGCAAGAAATTGTAAGAATCATGTTTAAAAAATATTTTTTACTTTGCAATCTAGTAAACATAGTGCATTATTTACAATGAAGACCAGTTGTGTTCCCATTAAGCATTTTAAATGATTGCACAGTGTCGCATATATTTTCTCCCCCAAAAAATATTTATTACCGATTACCACAGTAATATTATATTACATGTACTTCTGTTATCAAATCAAGTTTTGCATATTTCCTATATACCAACAAGAGGCACATGCTTGTACGCAATTCTTCTGATGGTGGTATTTCTGTGTTATTATCTATGCAAGCTTTAGCTCTTAACAATATCCATTCTCTTGATTAATGATTAAGTCTGATTGTTATTGAAAGATTAATAGAATATTAAAGACATTCTTTATTTTTGTTGTAATACAAAATATTAAAGTAACTTGCATGTATGTTCATGTAAGGTGGTATGATTTGTGAAATAAATCATTTTCCTGTTACTGAACTGTGTTGTATTACTAAGATATTACTAAGAGGATCCTATAACACATTGACACCGTAATATAATAACAATAGTAATAATAATAATGTGCAAAATCTAATAACATGTCACTGACAATGTACAAAATCTATATTGACAGTGACATGTTATTACCTTAGTCAACAGATTGGTGTGTTAGCTATGTAAAAACTAATTAATCAAAACATTTTTAACGATGGGCTTAAATGGAATCATGTTCATCAAAATGTGCATCATCTTCCAAGCTTGCTATATGTGTCCCAATATGTGGCAGCATTGTTAAGTTTCGATGAATCACTGAATAGATGAAATACACTGTGTGGTAGTTCTACATTGGTAAGCATATTGTGCATTCATGATTGAAACAAACACTGAAGAACATGGCACATAAGCTTGTATTTCATTTCTATTCTAAACAGGATTATTGTGATGTAGCATTACAGGTGAACAGTGCAAAATTGTATCACAGAATAACTTGGATATTCTACGACAAAATATCTCAGATCATGGGTCATATGGTGATGATGAGTCGTCTAGTATAGTTGCTTGATGTTCATCATCTTTTTCTATCTACTAGAAGTATATGATTGCAATTTCACATAATATATTTTACTTCAATCTATCGTACATGAATGTAAGTTGACATAGTTTTGAATGCCAACTTGCTGCCTAAAGTCTGTCCACCAATCGGAGCTTTAATTCTGTAGCTGCAGTCTTGCATATTAGACTGGTCGGATTTTCATTCACGGATCGACACATTCATTCACAGTTTGATATTTTCTCTTTACACTACACTTAACTGGGTGAATGCATACAATGAGAAGGTGAACTTTCAACATTGAGGAAAGTCGTGAACCAGTGAAACAGCAGAAATCCTGGAACCAGTGAACCGCCAATAAAACAAAGTCTTAAACTCTGTGAACCATCAATACGCTGAACAATATTTCTACTGGAGGTCAGTATCGTGTCAGGAACCACTCGTTCACTGCGGCTACTGTAAGTTTGACCTCCAGATGAGACACAAATGTTCGATCATCATCCATCTGTAATATAAAGATAGAAAACATCAGGGTATCGTTTCACAAAGCTCTCATAGCCACTAAGGGACCATAGCACTCTCTTTGCCGATAGCTAATACACTGTTAAGAGAGTGCTATGTGATGGTTAACACACTGCCCGAGGGCGTTACGGTATGTAATGCACAACATTGAAGGAAGTAGCCCAAGGGCGCATCCCGAGGAGTAATTCTAGGTGGCCTAATGGATTAGACCGCAAGAAATGCCAGAGTTCCAGAGTTCGAAACCCGGCAATCGAAATTTGTCTTTACAGACTTTGAATAATTTGAAATAATGTTTGAAACAAACAGCAAACATATGTTCATGCGTTATTACATTTGCCCCCATTAATAACACACAGTCAATGATAATAACGCACGGACACATGTTAATAATGCATCGAAAAATGTAATAACGCACTCCTGATAATATACTCAAAGCACACATGACAGTTAAGTGTATTACGAGAAAACAAGAGACACATGTTATAGTTGGAGTATACACCCTGGAGGGATATATGGTCTCTTGGCGGCTAAGAGAGCTCTGTGAAACGATACCCAGGACACAATCTTTTCTGTAGTGTAGTAGTGAATTAATGTGATAAATTCCTCATTAATAATTATTCAAATTTTGAAACGCCATATTCATAAAGTAACAATCAAGATCGTGATGATTCATATATTTTATGAGAATTATTCGATGCACTTGAAAGGGTGTCTGTAAATCTGTGTATTCTTAAATAATAGGACAATCCATATTGTGTCAATAGTAAATTCAGTGTGATTACTTGACATCAGTTGACCTGTCGTACCTGGCTGAGTTCCATCATAACTTGACCTTTGTCCCCAGTCGACACTGCTGTGAGGTGGTCTTCACCATTGTAGTCAAATTCCAAATCTACACATACAAAAAAAAAAGAAGAATACTGGTAAGCAAACTCGGAAAATATTATCATTTTTCAGACTGATTCCAGAATTGACAATTTGTAGTGACAAAATTCTGTAATAATAAAGAATTTAATGAAGCTTTAACACTGGATTTGTGTGATGAGAATGGGTGACATTGATATATCCATACTTATTTACACATAAGACTCACTTTTGGACTTTTCCTTTGAGTTTGCAACTATCGGGTTGCTGAAAAACGAGTAAACATAAGTAAGTAAATTTTTTAAAGTTTCTATTCACAAGCTAAATAACATTTATTCTAGCTTGAATATACATGTATTCTTAAATACTTCTGGCTGTTGTATTGCAAACAAAATATATTACCTGAAAGCCCAGAACATTTTCGACTGCTCTTCTTGTAGAGTAAAGTCTATCCACGCAACATTCTGAAAGTAAAATGTACATCCCTAAAATACTATCTTGCCTGTATGATCTATGTATTACTCAAACACTTCAAACATGTTTGACTGAAAATAATCCCACTTTTAGGCAACTGCAGATGCATTTTGAACAATACGGAAACAACACAAAATAATCGTCAACTGGCACAACATGAACAACAATGTTGGGACATTTATACAACTTCAGAATATAATCCTGCATTAAAATGACACTTGAGAGGTGTGAGAATATGGAGTTGTAACGTTGCTGCGGGAATCTTTCACCCATTTGCGACGATACTTTGAGAGGTCGTGCAGCTTGGGATTTATGTAAAGGGAGATAACTGAGTGATCATCGCGTCTCGAGGAGAGATAAAAGATCCCTTTTATGAACAGTGTCACATGGTAACATTATCCTTACACAATAATTTTACAGTTCATATTGAAAGACAAATATATTGTAACCTTTGATACTTATCCACTGAAGAGTGAGTGAGTGAGTGAATATGGAGTTTAACATCGCTGCGGGAATCTTTCACCCATTTTCGACGATCTACTGAAGAGAGTACACCTTCTATTTCTGGACCTGGTTAACTTTGTGTATAATGCTAAGTACCTATAATTGCTCACCTTAACGATTCCTTTAAATAAATCTGTTTTCCAATGCAGACGTAGAGGGTCACTCATGACAACATGGTCCGTGGGGTGATCTCGGCGAATCAGCTCAAAACTAATACGTCCATCACCTGCAACAGAAACACTTCAAATGATCATGTGTTGTGTTGTGTTGACTTATTTGTTATTTCATTGGCTATTGCTTTTATTTATGACTATAGATAACTCTTGAAACTCTCGAAACTTCTTAGCCAAGAACTTCTTAGTGAGAAAATATCAAAGATTAACATAAGCAGAAATCCAGTATCGTAGGTAGGCATGATTATGAACTTTGGGAATTTATAAGGTTTAAAATGATATATAGAGGGGGGGGGGGGGGTACGTTGCCGGTTACACCAGTTAGGAAAATTCTTAGTACTTACGAACTTCTTAGGACTTACAAAGTTTCTACAACACAGGCCCAGGTGGGCAAATTGATTCATTGTCATAATATCCTTCCTTTACATCTGTCTCCATCAGTTACTAATAACTTAACATCTCTATCCCATTTAACCCTCTCCATGCTGGACTAGGCACATAAACAGCTCTTTAGGGCATCACTGGTACCTGCCAGCATGGATATGGTTAAAGAATGTTGCCATCTGTTGATGAGGGTAGTTAGAAAAAGAGTCAGTTTACACAGTGTGTTCATGAATGACGTAAATAAATGCATGGAAGTCTGCACAATTCTCACGGATGTTCTGTGTTCTGCAGGTAAGGTTGGTAAACTGCTGCGACCACCAGACTTTCCTCATGTTCCTCACCTCCAATGTACACGTGTAGCCGTGCAGACCTAGGTCCACAGACAGGCAGAGGGTTAAATATTATATACAGTAGACCTCGCATATACCGGCCTCGGATAAACTGGACACTCGCCTATAACGGACTGAATCTGAGGTCCCGGTTCCGTCTAACACTAAATTACGACATATGCGTATAACGGACTTCGCATATAACGGACAAAAATAGCTGATCCCAATGAGTACGTTATATGCAAGGTCTACTGTATAGCTACTTATTATTCAAACAAATTCAAACATGATTCTACACCACATACAGTGATTTATTTCCATCCAAATGACCTGCTATAAATAAATAAGCTCATTTTCTGGGCAGTCAGTCATTTATTTACTTGTTAGGTTAACAGGACATTACAATGTTGACATGTGACTTCATCAAAATTACGCCATGTGCGAGAAACCAATGTAATCTGTGTAGAAAAACCTGTGATGAGACGTCATCGCCATTTTCAAAACGAACGATTGTTTACATAGCATATTTAGATGGGTTTTCGTGCATTTTCATGCCTGAAAGCGCAGATTCTTGCAAATATTGCCCTATATTACATATGACCAATAATAAAAATGGGCATAGGTAAAATCCCCTATGTGTACGAGACCTTTTAAATATTATAAATAGTTACTTAACTGATAAAGTTACCATATTCATGCTAATAATCTAAACAGGAGAAAATAATTCACTTTGTAGCCTTTCAGATTATTAGTAAAATACGAAAATTGTCTTTTAATTAGAGGGAATTATATCCAGGAAAATGGCGTCGTAATTTGACCGAGGTACTGACCATAACTGGAATCGATGTCGTCAAGGACTGGCTGATGTGACGGTATCTCATAGGGACTGCAATACAACCACGGTATTACTATCTGTGGCTTTACATTGTACAGAACATATACACACATAGCAATGTACATCATCAGAAATACCTGTTTAACCTTAGTAATAATGTTATAGTTTGGCATGAAATGCATTGACACCCCTATTTAAAAAAAACTTGATTTTCTTATTTCATTTGCCCTAACCAAAAAAAAAAAAATAACAAATATTGCACCAGTAATAAAAAAATCTGTTTATATAACGATCACCAAAATAATACTTACTCAAAATATTTGGTGATTGTTATTACTGTTGCAATATTATTATTTTTTAATTTTTGGTTTTGGCAAAGGAAATAAGGAAATTAAGTTTTCTTGTTTTTCATTCCATGAAGTATTTATCGAGATAATCTACGAAATAGGGGTGTCAATGCATTTCATGCCAAACTATAACACCTAACCAACAAACGTTAAACATTGCAAGTTGGACTGAATAGTACTGGTACTAATACATTATTTATATTTTCATGATGATTCCTTTTTCACAACTTCAGAAATAACAAAAATCTACCTTTAAAATATTTGTAAGTTCTTTCCTTATTAATTCATAATCATTCCAATATTGGTCATATATGATATGTGATAGTTTGGAACACAAATATGGTCATATAGACAGACAGAATACTGCTGGAGTCGTACAGTTAAACAGAGGGCTTTGTATAGTTTTGGGGATGGTATTTCCAGACGTGTTGCTAGGGGTATTTTAATGTGGAAGCGTCAGTACTGTAACTGTAATATATGTTTAATTGCTGAATACAGAGACTTACATGGTCGACGTTCCCAGAAGACACCTTTGGACCAGGCAGTGATGGTGGTAACCGGTAGCAACAAATGCCAACTCTCCATCTGCCTGAAGATAAGAATAAACAACATATACTACTTGCCTATAGACTACACAAATAAACAACATATTACTCACCTATAGACTACACCAATACAGGATAAATGTACACCTATCAACTGTGCCGCTTCCAATTTCCTGATTGTTAGCAACACAAATGGGGAAGTTTCAGTTTTAAGATAATCTGAGTGGTAGCACATACCTTCCACGTAGCAATGACTAGATCAGACCCAGGGACCGTGTGTAGCGACACTGTATCGTCTCTAGCTATAGGTGGCATGTCTCGTATACACCGGCTCCAGTTTACGTCAATGCTCGTCATCAGTGACCTCTGATATGGCCTAGAGATCATCATATCAACATTCACCCTTTGGACAAAGTATTTATCCCCACTTGTCTCATAGCGATATGGTCAACATAATTATGGTTAAAGCAGTGTATAAAACTCCAGCAATTTCACTGCCAGACATGAGGACTGGTAAGTCTGAGAAGTTACCCGTCCTCATACATGTTGGCCAGTGATCGATGATATACATCTTGAAAAACAAACAAAAAGTAACACGACATGCAGGCATGCAAGGATAAAACGTTACCAGTCCTCACTGAAAACCACCTGTCATGGGCGTGCGGATGGGCTCTATTTCGAACACTGATGTCGCTGCAGGAATTTTTCACCCATTTGTCTAGGTAGGTGTAATTGTTTAGGAAATGAACATATTTCTAGATTAGCATACGCACACAAAAATCGTTGGGGGTATACTTGTCAGGGAACTTGTAACTTGAAGTGTGACCCTGACCTCTTGCAAATATGACCTTGCCACTTTAAAATCCATCAATTTAGTTACAGTAACCCATTCCCTGCCAAATTAATCACAATACTTAAATATATATTCTCAGGTTACTTCCAGCAGGGTTAAACCTTATCACATAACATTAACGAAACCTTACAATGTAATAAATGTCACTTACATTCCAATTTTTCATCTTTTTTTTTAATCTATTATCCAGAATCGGTGGGGCATAATTTGCACAATTATCCAGACAGATTTGGCTTTAATTTCTAGACTCTCACACTAGAGGTTACAATGACGCTAACCTGCTTGAGATTAGCTTATGTTGTAATGCTTCAAGATTATCGCTGGGCCATCTCACAAAGTGGCATCGTTTCCGTAATTACCACGGAATAACAGACTCTGGCTAAAGGGCAAAGTACAGTAAACGCAATAAAATGTGTAAGACAAATATCACCCTGCCAATAAAACATACGGTAGAGAACTTATTAGGCGCTAAAGACTCCACAGCGCGGCATTCTGGGTAAATAGATTTTATATAGCGTGAACTTGGTACACTATAGCTGGGGCTACCTGAGAAATCGTAAATGTATACGTTGGCGAACAGCTCTCTTAAACAAACAATTTAGAAGTAAGTTCACTGGAATTTTAGTGTATACATTTACCAAAAATACTAAAGTAAATTTCAATTTCGGTAAAAAATATATTATTTATTTTGGATAAAGTAATTGTAAAATAAAAATAGGGATCATGTAATCTCATTGATCAAGGCACTATGTTCAATTGTCATGCCATGATATACTAATAGGTCTATTGTATTATATTTCACAAGTATCCACAAAGCTGAAACAGATTTTATTGAGTACTATCGCAATAATTTTAGTTGTTATAGTATTTGTACATGATGTACAAGGACAGGTATTTATGTATCTACGGAATCAATATGTGTAGAAATAAAATGTAAAATATACAGTAATTTGTCTTTAATAATTGTAACAAATGGGTGAAATATTCCTGCAGTGACTTTAAACTCCATAGTCATTTCTTAAACAAATATATTTTGTTCAGTACCATATTATTCTATGAAGTATTACAAGAACTAAGCTACTTATATTGTGTAATTTAGGAATAGGTATTAATAACATTATACACAGTGACTTTTTACAACAATATTTATAACAAAAATGTAATGATTACTTCAACTGAAATTGAGAAACATGATGATCAAAAGATATTTTACGACTGCTTCTGATTCTATATCTACATATATATCGCGTTGATGAATGGATATTTTCTACTGTTTCAAGACATTTGAACCATTTCATTACAAAGTCATAAGAGGATAAATGGATATTTTATGATTGCTTCAAACAATTTAATCCATGTTATTCTGGAGCCATATTATGATGATTAGGTGGATATTTTTATGACTGCTTCAAAATTTAGTTATTATCTCTCTTCTGGTCCCTACCATTATTACTATAAAAATATATTTTTAGTGTAGCCATGTAATTAATATATACGATGCTCTTACAGGTCTCGTACAGTGGGTTTATCCCTATAGCTAAGTTGGTTGTACGTTGGACTCTTAATAACCAAGTTGGGTTCAAAACCAGTCTCACCTCTACTTATCTCATGAGCAATGAGGAATGGATATTTTATGACTGCTTCAAATCCAGTCTCATATCACCTTTGATGCAACCTCGAGGATGAATGGATTTTATAGATATTTTATGACTGCTTCAAACTTCAGTTTCACCTATTGTTCATCAAAACTTATAATATCACCTCTAGTTCTCAGGTGTGAGCAGTTGCATGAATTGGCTATTATGGCTATTTTATGACTGCTTCAAAAACTTCAATCTCACCTCGAGTTCTCTGATGCGATCCTCTCCGGAGCAGGGTGTCAGCTGACATCGTCTCTTGGACTCGAGACGGACCCCAGTCTTACACTCGGAGTCGTGGATTTCCACCGCCTCCTCGTCGTCGGCGTAGCGCTGACAGTACACTCGGCGGGTCTGGTATCCATAGCCACACGTCACAGCGCACTGCAGCCAAAATATCGGTGTTAGAAACTTAACTTTAAAACTTACTAGCTAGAATAGTGATACAAATAACAAATGTTAGGAAATTCTACTAGGCCTTAGGATACCTTTAGCCTTGGGAGAAATGGCCTGGGCTAGTGGTTGGCTTCGATTATTGCTGTTAAATTGAACATGACTAGTAGTGAGAGTAGAGATATGCATTGACCCAACCATTTGACATTCACTTTTAAAAAGAAATTTGGTTTTATAGCCGCTGCAAGATTATTTCACTCATATCATAGCTTGTCAGTTTTATGGCATGCACATACACCATACACACACACACACACACACACACACACACACACACACACACACACACACACACACACACACACACACACACA
>JAUTBV010119020.1:0-13293 GCA_032361325.1 Lepetodrilus fucensis
CACACACACACACACACACACACACACACACACACACACACACTCACACACACACACACACACACACACACACTCACTCACTCACACACACACACACACACACACATACATTATAGTATGCCTATGTATGTTTATTTTTATAATTTTTATAATTGGGTAAACACTCCTGGATTCTAACCCACTCATGCACTTATAGAATAAGCATATCCCGACCATGTAGAATATATTATTTCTCTTACACCACGATATGATGTAGGCTTATAATATACAAATTACAACATGGCTATCCTGAGAACATAACCCTTATAATGTTAATAATATATTATTGATACTATTGGTTTCTCGTGCGTCATCAATATGGTTCCCACATTGACCCACATGTTATAATAATACGTCTACCTATCACCGATCTCCGATAAACCTAATCCGTCCTTCAACAATGTAGTGTACCCTAGGTTACCATACCTATGAATGAGTAGTTGTAGCCAATCACATTACTAATTGAAGGAATTTATAAATAGACAGTAAGAAATTTAAATTCATTACATGTGGAATATTTCAAGAAGAAAACATAGGGTTTATCAGTTATTATTCAAGAAAAACACACCAATTCAATTGTAATACATTTCCGTACATGACATTTTGTGTGAAGTACTACAATGAACTATGAGAATGATTACTGCCATTAGTGTTGACTATATGTTGTACTTCAACCAATTATACCATGTTGTCAAATTAATTCCATCAAATCTAACCGTTTTATTTATTATAACTGTTCACCAGCCCTCACTCTTTTTGGCATGTGTGACAATTTTCATAATTGAGATTGAGACATCTTGCATCGCATCACTGGTGGTGTACTGTAATCCATACTGATCTATCCAGAGTCGGAAATCAATATACAGTAAAATAATATATAGATCTACCGGTATACCAACAAACCTATCATATGCTATTAATATGGTAAAAATAAATCACTACTACATTCAAGTTATATTGAACCATATTCATCATGTCCATGGTGTTTGACAAGAAAGGTCAACATTAGCCGTTTAAACAACCAATTCTTTAAGATTTCGTTCTAAATATATATGAAAATATGAAAATATTTATTTTGATGAAAAACGGACCATAGATATATGTAGGAACTTCGCGTTACGGTTTGATTTAAAACGTAGGCCTAAATTACATTGACTTTATGCCGTCTGAACAGCTGCTGAACGAAGCATTTAATCTTTTATTGAACCACAATTGTCTTAGTCGCAACCTGACTATAGATATTTTCGGGATTGACAATAATCAATTTGACACTAGTCATCGTAAGACTTGCTAATTGGACGATTAACAGAAACAAATACTAGTAGCTATAGCATACTGACATGGATTAAAGGTAATTGCTTATCTATAGTATCAGATAATAGCAGTGAAGACCCGTCTTTGAACTTTGTCTTTGTAGTAGCCTACAGCCATTTTACTATCTTAAATGATGATATAAAGAACATTTAACTTGTATAAATCAAATTGAAATTAAATCTTAAATTGAATCATTTTCGTCTGATACTAAACATATTTTTACCACAATGACCGACAGGGTTATAACGCTGGCAGCAGTTCACGTATATATGATGAATTCCTACCAGCAGGTGTCATCTGCAAATGTAAACTGACAGACACCACGAGACTTACTCTTACCCATTACCTTGTATTACTTCATTATGTCGTCACGATCCGACCCGAAGCCCCCGTCATCTGATGATAAGAGTCACGTTGGTCGGGCTACGATGAATCAAATCTAGGAACGTCAAATTATCTTTTCATGGTATGCACCATCATTACTCATAATACCCCAATGACACTTGGTTAATGCACATACTTATCTGTTATTATCGTGTTCTACTGTTATGTGTCGCTAACTAACGGATCGCATCTACAGCAACAAACACAGACAATTCCTTCAGGCATATGTCTCATAACTTAAGTCATTAACGTTATCTAGATTATTAACGTTGAACCTATACACATGCATACACGATTAGTATGTGATTTAACGTACTTCTTTTTTGCTACCACCACACCCCCCCCCCCCCACACACACCCCCCGCGCGCCCCTACCATTCTTACCCCTATTCTCCACTCCACCCAACCCCTTATATTCCTAAAATGCCCCTGGCTGCCAATACTCATACCAGGCATTTTTACAACCACGTTATTTGCCATAGCACGGGTCATCTGGCATAGGCATATCCACTTCCGTTTCAGATTAGTGTTACTACCAATGTCAGTATGAGCCGCCGTCTACTAGTTGTTGACGAAGACAAAGATGACACTGAATATATTTCCTTATTTCTGAAGACATGATCCCTTTCGGGAACCACCAGACAATAATACAGCTCGATAGTGGTTGCCTCCCTTACTCTGAAGATGATGGTCCAGAAACGATTTTGAAGGGTCTAAATCGCAACAAGTTCTTACAGATGACAACGTGTCCATCATGCCTAAATACCCTCTAGTGCACTGCTAATATTTATACAATGTGAATTATTGCCTCTCGCAGTGTCCAACAGCAGGAATCTGTGTGAGGTACACATCCTGTTGACTCCGAAGAATCCAGAAGGATTCACCGACAGGACCCTGGGGATAGGATGAGCGTCTGGTCTGCCATGTTCTGCACTTTCCCGCAAGGCAATCCTCCTGACGATTTCTGGCAAAAACAAAGCACCCATACACCTGGAAAAACTAATTCAGCTCTTAGACTATGGGTGGACGACAGCTAATAGTGCATGTAAAGTTACTACCGATCAGATAATTGTTAGTTCACACTGAATTATACATTTCTTCAGATATTATGAAGATACTGTATATTACGTGTGTTAAATCCTTTTCAGAACATAATTAGTTTTATAAGTGCATGTTTGACGTCTCTTTGAGAATAGATATTGTTATTTTATTTATTTAATCATAAAAAGTATAATCTGTATACGCATGGTATATGTATATATGTATATATTTCATATGTATGATATATGTATATATGTATATATATGTATATATTTCAGCAAGACAGTAATCTGTAGTCGACAGTGAGAATCTACTTTCCTAAGCGCTCACTGATTGGTCTAGGGATACAAAGATAGCCACTGACCATTGGTCTAGCGCTACAAAGATAACCATCTCATCCCGACGGGTTCAATGACCAGAATGTCCAAGTGGCAAAATGTCATTAGATGTTTCTAAGAACAATGCAATCTCTGGACGTTGCTGCTCTTGACCATTGGCCATAGAGATTGAATAGAAGCACTTGGACGCCATCTACATAATACATGTACCCGCAGATAGTAAACACGTTGTATTGGCACTGCATGCAATATGCTGCAACTTGAACTTTACATTTGCTTCTTATGTACAGCGAATACTACACTCTCATGCTGACTTTAGTGTTGGTGTATCTGTGCAATTACCAGACCTATTTAGACGTGGGCTTCCTGACACAGGAAACGTGGTCACTACGGCGGAATTCAGGTCCCCACGCGACGCCTTCTCATGGTAGAGCAGTTCCAGATTGGGGTTAAACTCGTCTTTACAGACATCGCCATTAGTTGGCACATCTAAGCATCAACCATGGATCGTAACCATTGGAACTGTGTGTAGAAATACAGACGTTGTTATATTTAATAAATATCATATCTGAGATGATCAAGCATTGCTTCAATCTAATGTATCTCTATGCATCGAGCTCACCAGCTAGCTAGTGGAGATAAGAGTCTCTGATAATAGGTACCAATATTCTAATCACGTGACTGGTCTTACTCGTGCAGTGTTCATTATCTAGAACGACAATGATCTGCTCGTGGAGAGGACTCGTCTTGGATGTCACTGTCAACAGCTATAACCTGGACGTGTCAGGATATATGGTAGAGACGCGCTGACCAAACTAGAGCCACACATATATCTAGAGATACATTAAAATGATCAATATAGGAAACATAATTTTTCAGTTTATACTAATGTTTTTTTTAATGATTTAATAGTGTAATTTTTCAGTTTATACTAATGTGTTTTTTTTTATGATTTAATAGTGTATATATATCTAGAGATACATTAAAATGGTCAATATAGGAAACATAATCTTTCAGTTCATACTAATGTTTTTTTTAATGATTTAATAGTGTATATAGCTATATTACATATAGACATAGAAAGTATCACGATGTCAAGATAATGCAATTCTGTAATTGTTCATTCAGTGTAAGAGATGTTCTTTGGTATGTGGTGACGTGTATTGCTGGCTTCCTTCCAATAACTGTCTATTCTCATGAACATATTTGAAAAACCTATTTATGTTGTGTTGGTAATTGAGTAATATGAGATAGTTTATTGTTGGTTGCATGCGAAAGCAATAACATAACGTTTCCGACAAATGTGTTGTCGATCTTCACTGCATTTGTTTACTGCTTGAAGACATGGTGTTGAATACGAGCATGTAATACATTGTCACAGTTTAGATATGTTGCACGTAGAATTGTCTGTTTAAGAAGTAAAACTAGATCTATCATTAATACAGAGAAAGTTTGAGATGATGATGGTCGTTTGCTGCTTAGTGTTATCGTGTGCCGACTATGCCATTTATACGTCATGTGAAGGCAACTACTAGTATGTTGTCTAGTGTCATCATAATGCACTGTCTAGTGTGCTTTAGTTAGCCAGTGTTCTAGCATGCTACACGTACTCTAGACCTCTGTGTTTGAGACTTGACTACTATTCTGTTATAATAGGAACAACTATAGATAGTCTAGCCCAATTCCATCTAAGATGCCCACTTCCATCTAAGGTAAGCCTATCAACATGCGTGGAGATTCGGGCACAGTCTGTGATGTTTGACAGCACAGAGGTGGGACATAATGCGGTCGATGTGTAATTACAACGTACTCATGTGAACACACCTGTGTAATCAAACGTAACACATTATCTCCCCTTAGTTAATACGTGCTTCTGTTTGCATCTCTCTAATTATTCAGATGCAACAATCTAAAACTAACCCATAGAATGGCAGAGGGTACCCAAAGGAAGACGACTAACACATGCCTGAGAAAAACACCAACAGCAGCAGCAGCTAATGCTATGACGTACACGCTGGTTTGTATGTTTGCATCTCTCTAATATAAGCATTCAGATGCGATAGTCTAAAACGAACTCGTATAACGGCTACCCAAAAGAAGACCAACAGATGTTTGACAAAAAAAAACCCACCCACAGCAGCAGATAATTCTAAGACGTACACGCTGGTTATCGTGACACCGAATTGCAAATATTCCTGAGATCTACATAATATACATATAGATGACCGTGTGAATCCAATCTCAGTATTGATAGAATACTTGAACGCTGGCTGAGACGTGCTGAAGGTCGACGTAGATATTGTATTCTTCGACCACGAAGAAGAGACAGAATGGTGAACAGAAATACGTCAATAGTGTGTACGGCACACGTTTCTACCGAGGGATCAGGGACGGGCATGATTATAACGACATTTATAGATTGCATAGCATTGTATATCACATGTACATGGTATAAATGTAGACACATCAGGGAATCCAACTGAAGTTGATAATTACTAAATACCACAGTGTCAGCTGTCCAGTGGCGATAATTAATCCTACACCGGTGGGTGGATGGTCAGATGGCCGCCACTTGGACGGATACGAAGGCGCCACTTGTAGGTCGATACAGATAACAATAGGTAATACAATATAACGGAGCACCTTGTGGATATGACAGGTTCCCAGACAGACATATCTAGTAGTAGAAGCCACCCTCTGGCGGTTAACTTGAAGATAGGAGAGAGAGAGAGAGAGAGAGAGAGAGAGAGAGAGAGAGAGAGAGAGAAGAGAGAGATAAAGAGAGAGAAGAGAGAGAGAAAGAGAGAGAATAGAGAGAGAGCGAGAGAGAGAGAGATAGAGAGAGAGAGAAGAAGAAGAAAAAAGAGAGAGGGAGACTTGAAAGTCTAAGTACAGCATTACAAATACACTGAAAAAAACAATAAATTTTAGCATAGCTTTAATAAAAATGGCATTTCCCCCGTTACATAACATGTTTTAAATGACACTTAAGTGGATATTTTCCAAATATGCAAAAACAAATTATATATTTTTTTAAATGGTCTCCAACGTCTTTGGCAAGGACGTGTTAATATTCCATTGACGCCTAACTTTGGTGATGTTCTCAAATACTTACTAATGGAGCGTGCACTGCCAGTTTAGATACATGTATACTACTAGTAATTAACTCTTCTAGTTATACTGCCAATTTGCCAATCGTATATATTTTAATATAAGCCGCATGAAAATAATCAATGTTTTTTTTAACATTAATATTTATTTCAACCACATTCTGGTAAGACTTAGAGTATGTTCACATTGGCTGTTGGAAATTTTAGTTATCTATTACAATAGTATAAGTTTTACGTGAACTAGTTTTTCCTACACCCTGTGTTGTTCACACTACCTCGATGAATGACTGCGCGAGCTAAACTAAATCCAATTAACCCTTTACGTGTTGTTAGATTACGTATTAGTATTTATAATAATATGATATTTTACTGAAATGGTTTTGCGTAGGCAGCACAAGGACGATGTTTGGCATGCGGCCAATTGGCAAAAACATAAATACATGGATTTAAGATGAAAATGAATGAATAATCACAGATACTAGGTAGATTTCTTTTAATGTAGAACATTATTAACAATTGAAAATGTTTGCCACGAAACGTCTTTGACGAGTTATGGATACAAAAAACATTCTTCATGACGGATATGAAGATTTGTTTTAATTGAAGGCGGGTACTGGCTAAAACGGCGACAGGTAAAAACGGCGAATGGCTAAAATGGCTAAAACATTGGACGAAACGGCGAAATCAATTGGACGAAACGGAGAATTGAATTGGACGAAACGGCGAAATTATATTAATGTATTAAATAGCATGTTTCCTGTTTTGTCATATCGTGTCGTCACATCATTTAATTATTGTCATGAGAACCCATGTCGCAAGGTCAGGTATTATATGTCTGATAGAGCTTATTATATGTCTGATAGAGCTATATAAGAATTGGCGTAATCCTTCATTGTACATGTTGATCTTTTCATATTATGTAACTGTGCACAGTATGATGACAGGTAGATTGTGTACTAGTTACGCAGCTCCATAGAAGACTTCCGCCCTATATGATATGCCTTCTTTAGATTTACGTAACTCAGAATCTTGATTCCACTTTACTTAAATCTGCGACTTTACATTAATCAGAAAGTCAGTCAGACTGAATGAGAGTTCATAAAAAAAATCCAGGTAATTATATAATTATTCCAAACGAAATTTACGTGAAATTTGCATGGAAGATCAATGAACCTATTCAAATGAGATAGCTCACTTCATTATCGTTCTGGAAAGGAGTGAGGCATTCGGAATTGTTGCGGAAGTGAGGGCTGTTATTTAAGAGTAAATTATAGTCTGGATCTGAGTGTAATCACAGTGGTGCTAATATACTGATTATCGCTGTCACAGCCCTCGGTATAGCTACTGGGCAAATTAGATTCCATAGAAAATGGGTTCCAGAATTCATGATTTGCTCCTCTATGCAACGGAATTGAGTTTACTTTATGATAGATCAATGATACCTTACATGTACAGACTACATCCAATATGTCTAAAATATCACCCATTATCCCCTAATGAAAGACCAATTTTCCAGCGTTGCCTATTATGCTATCAATTAGCACGTTTTCTAAACATATCTTACCTATTATTTTACAGGCATAAGACCTGCGTCATTGACAACAGAAACCCGGAACATATACCGTATCGCGTTCGTGGTTATAACCACGTAATACATATAGACAATTACATTATAATTATGCTTTAAGGGTAGCTATGAGGACATGCTTTTAATTCAGATATCACAATGAAACCTAATTGATCGTTTCTTCTACATAGCCAGTGGCTTAAGTATTTGTCTCCAAGAAGAAATAAGCGTAGGTTGGGCCCACAGCGTATGTACAGTAATAACAATTGGCTGATAATGTGGTCGTTTTGGGCCGTACGATATATGACATGTTTTTCGCAGAATTACTTTAGAAACTGGGCACACAACAATAACGATGTAGGCTAGATATTGATTGAGAGTTGGTAACCCACATTATTATAAGTTTACAGCTGGATTGTACAATGTTGCAAAGGTACGCGAGTGATGATTCAACTTAATATAATTATGAAGGATACGTATTACATCTAAATTGAATTTATTGATACTGTTTCATTCATTACTTGTCATCTTTAGAGCCGAGTAGTGTCAAACTGTTTGGTAGTGTTAATATCACTGACACTGTATCACACTGTAATTAACACCAAAGTATTGGTTTACTTTTGGCAATATTCGTCAGAAGTACATCCAGCGCTGTATAGGTGATGTTCTCCAGAGCAGCACCAGTTACCCCTGTCTGTCTGTCTGTCTGTCTGCCTGAGTACCCACGTTCTGTGATGGAATCATGGCTGTAATTAACGACGGTGCAAGAGCTGGCGACATCTAACACCAATCGACATTATGTCTTTGTGCCCACGGTGTGTTGTCATGGCTACCAGAGGGACAGAACTACAGGTGCACGTATGACATGAACCAGAGGAGAGATCGTTCATGGTAAGCGGAAGTAGGATAAGGGACTTGTCTGCTTTAGATTTTACTCATTAGCAACGTCAATATTGTCGATTGTGTTTCCGTGAATAAAATACATGTTGTGTGAGTATAACCTTGAGTATAAATGCTATATGACAGTAATTTGTTTAGTAATTAACGTACTTTGTTATTTTCGTCATTATTAATCTGCACTACTTTAATTCTGATAAGAAATTTAATTAGATACCTAGACCGATCAGCGAAGTAAACAGTCAAAGGCTTAGTGTATTATCTCAAGGGCAACATCCGTTATCCCAGAGTTTCACGTCAGAAATAACAATTATGTTGCTAGAATGTGAAACCTTCAAGTCGCCGATTGGCAATAACGTCAACATGGTCAATGTCACCTAGCACTACAAGATCAGCATAAATGCTACGAGACTGCCATTAATGGATTTGGGAGATGTATACTATTCATGTCCTTTAGGCCATAGTTAATCATATACTACGAACATTAACTAGGGATATTTATCTTGTCATATTACAAAAAACATCTCCAAGAAAAGGAAACGTGAAGGATCCACGTGGCCAATGTCACATGATGAGGCTCTAGTTTCCACATTGTCCCGTAATGCGTTAACAGGCCTCCATATACAACGCGTTAACAGACCTCCATACAACGCGTCAACAGGCCTCTATAGAACGCGTTAACATACCTCCATACAAGTTAACAGACCTCCATATACAATGCGTTAACATACCTCCATACAAGTTAACAGACCTCCATACAAGTTAACATACCTCCATACAAGTTAACAGACCTCCATACAAGTTAACAGACCTCCATACAACGCGTCAACAGACATACATGCAACACGTCAACAGGCCTCCATACAACGCGTCAACAGACATACATGCAATACGTCAACAGGCCTACTTATAAAACAACGCGTCAACAGGCCTCCATACAACGCGTCAACAGACCTACATACAACACGTTAACAGACCTACATACAACGCGTCAACAGATCTACATGCAACACGTCAACATGCCTCCTTATACAACAACGCGTCAACAGGCCTCCATACAACGCGTCAACAGACCTACATACAACACGTCCAGACCTACATACAACACGTCAACAGGCCTCCATACAACGCGTCAACATGCCTCCTTATAAAACACGTCAACAGGCCTCCATACAACGCGTCAACATGCCTCCTTATAAAACAACGCGTCAACAGGCCTCCATACAACGCGTCAACAGACCTACATACAACACGTCAACATACCTACATACAACACGTCAACAGGCCTCCATACAACGCGTCAACAGACATACATGCAACACGTCAACAGGCCTCCTTATTAAACAACGCGTCAACAGGCCTCCATACAACGTGTCAACAGGCCTCCATACAACACGTCAACAGGCCTCCATACAACGCGTCAACAGGCCTCCATACAACGTGTCAACAGGCCTCCATACAACACGTTAACAGACCTACATACAACTCGTCAACAGGCCTCCATACAACGCGTTTCTAGTATTTCTAACAGAACGCACTGAAAGTCTAGATTGGTTTTGTACGTGATGAGAGTTGGAGGTCTTTACCATGCAGTATGTTATGACATATAGAAGTCTTTGTTGTCTCAACTAAATCAATAACGTAGAAAAAAACCAACATCCGTTGGAGGTTAATTCGCAGAATCTCAGTCAGAACGTCAATGTCAGTGGTGAGCCGACGTTGTTAAAGTGCTTTGCGTGCTAGATGATACTATACATCTTACTGACAATACTGTCTGATCTCTTCATTACTGCATTTCACTTTCAAATGGAACTTCTTTCCTAGTTAAAAGTCAATATTTGTCACATTAAGGCATTTACTGATATTGGTGAACGTTTTGTCCAACAGCTGAGATATAACTGCAAAGTACATTCTTTGGTTTGTACATCATGGCCCTATTAAATCCAAAAAGCTTTTCACCGTTCTACGGAATTGGACATTTCATGGAACACGACTGAGAACTTGCATGCCAGTAATACTTTCTCCAAGACTCCTTCTGTTGCAGACTGATTTAATGTTATAAGATGAAACACGGTATACAGTTATTACATACGTCTACCCAGACTTAGACCTCGCATTTGGACTGTGTGTAAAGTCTAACCTTCGTAAAACTGTCGTAAATAACAGGCTTTGGCGTCGTCATCGTCCGTACTAAGCTACGACCCGTCATGAACGATGTCCCTGATATATAATTACGTGAATTCAGAAAAGCAGAAGTAACTATACATACCAGTATATAATAATTTCAAGAATCGTACAGTCTAGCATTAGAAACACTAGATGTATTCTACTCAGGAAACAGCGTTCTTGAAGGCAGTGCAGACTATATACGTACCTCTACCTATTATAGTCTCTGTACTTAGCTCCGAGTAGTCATTGGCTATCTGCAGACAGGTCAGTGGTAAATTACTAAATATAGTGCCGTCCTTTATGTCCTTACTGGAGTAATGATGCACGTCTAACTTCATGAGCGGTATTTTGGACCATACTTACAGAGATATTCTCGTCTTTTGTGCTGTCCTCCAGACTAATGACTCGTTTTTCCAAGCACCAGTTTCCAGCTAATAATATAGTATTTTATTAATTGTTAAGAAATCTAATTAGTACAAGTAACATTTTAAGACTATTTCATAATTAGAGACACGAACTGAATAACTTATGGTTAATTAAACATGTTTGTCTCATTTTATTATCTCATTATGTTGCACGACGCTCTTGTAGTGCTACAATAGTTGTAACTGGGCTCCCGCCACAATAGAAAGCGTTTACGTTACAATAGTCTACAAGAGCGTCGTGCAAGAAAGAATCAAATCGAAATTCAAATAACCCGATCCTATTTCCTACAATGTACACGGTCATAAATATTGAACACTTATACGGTATTTTTTGTTACAGATTGTTACAAGACGTAACGTGTAAATTCCAGTAATCTATTCATCCTGGTGAACGTCACGCCAGACATTCAACACAAGGTACGCTACTTTATCAGCAGACTACATTGTCTGGTGTTAACTGCTGCTTCCTCCTTCCCTGGAGAGTTCCCAGCAGAAGGGAGGTGTATTCTGACGGATAAAACTTGCATGGTAATGGCGTCTATAAGCAGACGCCGACTCCGATAAGTCTACGGTGATCGCGAAGTGATCATTATCTATTCCATATAGCGTTGCATTGCATCTCCATCAGTGTCGTCAAGGTAACCAGACTGAATCCGGAAGCGCGCCGCTGGCCCTGGAACGTGTTTTGATTTTTAAAATATGTAAAATTTTAATTATAGAAATTATGCATATTTACAGAACCATGAGAACAGCGGGAGAAATAATATAAATATGGATTGGAGTATTTCGATCATTGTCTAACACGTAGGTTCAATATCTCCTTGCGTATGGTATGAAAGAGCAGTCGACTCCTTACGTATGGTATGAAAGGGTAGTCCACTCCTTATGCCTGGTATGAAAGAGTAGTCGTCTCCTTACGTATGCTATGAAAGAGGAATCGTTTCCTTAAGTAAGATATAAAAAATCAGTCGTATCTTTACGTTTTGGTATGAAAGAGCAGTCGACTCATTACGTGTTGTATGAAAGGGCAGTCATTTTCTTTTGGTATGAACATGCAGTCGTAACCTTACGTATGGTATGATAAAGCAGTCGTATCTGTATGTACGGTATGCAGTCGACTCTTTACGTATGGTATGCAGGGCCGTAGCTAGCGGAAGGGGGAGAGGGAGGGGGGGGGAGACCAGCATATTACAAATATAGAGCTACTACTAATGCTTACCGAAATAGTGCAGGAAATGGCATATTAGAGCACCCAGTTTAACAAAAATATCCCTGAACACATTTGACCCCCCAAGGAAAAGAAAAGAAGTTAGCTACGGCCCTGGTATGAAGGAGAAGTCGCATCCTTGTGTATGGTATGGACGAGCAGTCATGAGCCTAGAACTCGAGGATGCATTTCGGCGTGGTGAACATATACTTCCAGTAGTGGTATAGGAAACAGGACAACAGGGAATTGATGACATTCAATGCCAAACCTGATGGCCACAACGCGCACAGTTCAATCCATTTAAAAATAAATACAATTCAGAATCATAAAAGTATGCAGGTTCTTTGTAGCCACTGGCATGTACATTAAATTTTACGCTATATTGATTGCTAATTTTTGTAGAAGAAACAGTTAAAACAAAGATTAATTGCTATTACCATAGGACGTCGGATTGCCATTGTCTCTAGAAGATGAATTGTCTGTCCGTGATATAGCTCTGTCAACAATTGGATTGACAAACATTTTATGCATGACAAAAAAACATTCGCATCTTTATCAAAGCAAACAGTCTGACGTCGTTTGAACATCCTATAGGATTCGGTTTCCGTAATAATTGAAAATGTATGTTGCCTAGAATTTACTGGCGTTTTTGTTTTCTAACCCTGGATGGAAAATCGATAAGTCTGTTTCGTTTATTACCACTGTTACAATGTATTCTCTGGGTCGGCAGAAGGCACCAGTTATATTGGGTGACCAGTACAATGTGATAACTACATATATATATTCATTTTATTATTTTTTG
>JAUTBV010119031.1:0-13291 GCA_032361325.1 Lepetodrilus fucensis
ACGTATGTTTGCTGTTTGTTTCAAACATTATTTCAAAATATTCAAAGTCTGTAAAGACAAATTCGATTGCCGGGATTGGAACTCTGGAATTTTCGCATTTCTTGCCCTCAAGGCCGACGAAAGTTCAACCTAAAGTTTTATAGATGTTCAATACGATCGGCAAACGGAATTAATCGCTCGTAAAATCCCTTACATAATAGTATATTCATATTAAAATTTGTATACGTTTATTTGTATATTTTTGTCGTGATATATGACAGTTAACACACGGCCCTCGGGCACTACTGGCATGTAATGCACTCCGTTTCAGGAATTACCCCTCAGACTATTTCCTTCAACGTCGTGCATTACATACTGTAACGCCCTCAGGACATGTGTTAACCATCACTTCCTCCATTTACATATTTCCCTCTATATCTCGTAAACATTTGCAGGATTAAAAAGATATAGAAATGAATACTCGCCCTTTTGACGAAAATATATACATGTAATATACAATCTAAAAAAATCCTATTTTCCAACCAAAAAAACAACAGGTTTTATATGTAGAAAATGCATGTTTAATTCCTTCTTCCACATTATTCAGACAAAATATTAAAGGGGACGATTCCATCCCAGAGTGGTGCGAGTTGCTTCAACACAGACAGGACAAGCCAGCCTTGACATACATCACTACAGATTGCTGCATGTACTCAACACTCGTGTGTATAGACCTATATCTCCACTTACTTTCCATAGTTATGTCCCCTTGTGTGTTGTTGACCTCCTGGGCTTTCATCTTCTTCACATGCTTGGACCCGCTGTAGTGTTGATGCGCCTGCACCGGGGAGTTGAAGACGGCGTTACAGACGGTGCACACTCCCCCTTCCACCGCATCCTCCAGCTTCCGCTTCTTGCCGGCACCCTGCGACAAAGCAGTTGAGAGTGGCGATTTCGATAATTTAATTTTTATTTTATTTTTTAATCTGTCCCAGAAAAGCCAACCCAGAATAAATAGAAAAAATTGTCAATTTATATCCGATTTATGTTTTTAACGTTGATTCTAATTGGTTACTTTGTTACGATTTTACTTTCTCCCTGCTAAATGCAGATGTAACTTTACTTTTAATATAAATGTTATGAATTCTTGAAGGAATTATCTCTAATGTCAATTTTGTTTTATTAATTGGAATTTAGATCAGCTTACAAGATTGTTTCACTCATATCATGGCTTGCACAGTTTAGGGCAGGATGAAACCCACAACATCTGTAGCACTGAAGATAGCAGCAAACCTGCGAACACCAACTGGTACTGACAGACCAAGGATGAACAACTGCATTGCCATGGGACAATGGGTACAGTTAGTGAGTGAATATGGAGTTTACCAGTGAGTGAATATGGAGTTTACTGTCACTACGGGAATTTTTCACCCATTTGCGACGATCAATGGGTACAGTCAGTGCATCCGAGCAATATCGTGTCAGAAGACAATTTTCGCGAACATTGATGCCGGGCTCCCTGGGAAGGTTTGTAACCAGGACTCTCGAAAGTCAAAGGCTGTATTTGTAATTGAGTAGTACAGCCAGGAAATCCCATTACCTTCTGAGAGGCGTCAGTTTCAGGCGCCATTCCTCCAGCTTCTATAGAAACAGAGAAATGAGACAGAATTGTCAGATATTTTTAAAGGCGGATATCACGTACTGCTACAGAATATCAATGAACAGTTTGGATGAAATGTTAACAATAAATGAAAAGTACAATAATCTTACACTACAGTGAGTGAATATGGAGTTTAACGTCACTGCGGGAATATTTCACCCATTTGCGACGATCTTACATTACAGAAAGTCTTGAGTATACAATGTATCTTCATCACCAGTTCATAAGTAACAAAAATACAAGGCTATTTAATAGCAATTGAAAGATGTCCTCACAGTCATAGACAAATGATGTACTGATTATGATTGTGTAGCACAATGATTAAAACTGCAAAAGTTGTGAAACGAAATTTTGTCAATCGACACAATAGGCTGAATTTAAATATCTCTAGCAAAGTGTTTCATTTTGAGTTGGGGTTATCAGCAGCTTTGAAAGCAGTACAATCCGTAGCAATGAATGTTGCAGTAAACCTGCAAGCACTGGCTGGTACTAGACAAATAGACAAAGGATATCCCCAAGGTGCAGACAGTGCATCCAATCATAATCTTGTCAAATAGGTAACATTCGCAAACATGATTGCTGGGTCCCAGGGATGGGATCTGAACCCAAGGTATTCAACTCTGAAGACCAACATTCTACTAGACTACCATCCGTCCCAACAATATTTATAACAAAACTAATAAGACTGCTTGTAAACTATACGTTGCTCGAGCTTTCGTTGGTGTCTCATGAGGTGAGCATTGCGATTCGCTAATGATCAATCTATTATTCAGTCAACAGGACTCAATTTAGCAACTAATGTGGGTGCCATGGAAGCTTAACTTTGCATTTGGCGACCAATATTCAACTTATTTTCAGTGTCTGGCTCTGCAGGAGCCATGTGGCTCTTTGTAAAAATATGTAACTTTGAGGCCTGATTAGACTCTGACTGTCATTCAATAATAAGTACCTTTAAAGTTTATGATTTCTGTGGTTCTGAGTTTCTTTATATGAGCTTTTCCTTGCATGTGTTGTTGGAGTTGTTCTGGAGAGTTGACGCTGAGAGTGCACAGGTCACATGTGTACGTCGCCATCTTTCCACGCTATCTGCAACCATCAGAAAGTAAATATTTACATCTAAAGTTCTCATTGAGATATATAAATATTTATACCCCACAACAAGCTGCCATTCAGTAATTTTGAATTGTTTTTCCGCACAAGGTCACGCATGAGCAGGGTAATTAGCGGGCTAACTAGCATCCCGCAGTCATCTGGCAGTGGTGATGCATGAGTGACTTTCCACTGCTCTTTTCTCAGTAAATAATTCATGGATTGAAAAACAAACAAAAACACGATTTTGTTATCATGTACTACCTAGCCAAAATATATAATTCACACACAGACACACCATCTTCTGTGCACATGTAGACTGGTCCTCATGTTTTCAATACTAGTAATTGAATATTGAGGCCTTGCATGTGACATCACGGACCTCACTGGTGGAAAAAAACACAGAATCTGACACATCGAGACGTGTCGCTAATATTCGAAGAAATACACAATATAAAATAGTTTCTGTGCGTATGGTTGAGCTAGTTGGCCAGGGATATGATCTGGTGTATCATATTATACATTTTGGACATAAAAAAAAATTAGAGTCATGATGACTCTCACCAATATTTTTGAGAGTCATAGCATATTTTTGAGAGTCATTATGATTATGAAGCAAAGACAATCCAAACTACTTTTTTTTAAATATGTCTGCAAGGTTTATGAAGACTTTTACTAAAGTTTCAGATCATTTCTGGTCTCGACATTAACTTATTTTCTTGGTTGTCCAATAGGGCAATTTGGGGGTCACTTTCACCTGTCCGAAATATCAATTTACCTGTCCGTGTTTTTTAATAAGTTACAGAATACCAGTGGAATACACTGTGAATAAAAGAGTTATCATCGCAAAAACAATGATTCTGTAGTTGGTAGATGCAAATCTATATGTCTGTGGCCGGACCTTATCCCCCGACTAGCAAATTGGTGAAATAGAAAGGCCGTGATCAGCTGGTGATGGTGTCCGAGTGAGGGCAGACATTTTGAGCACTGTAGTCTACAACAAGTGCGCTCATTTGTTGAAATATGTAATGGTATTTACTAGACCACAAAAATGGCTGACAGCCAGTAAAACTTCGAAATACGTGAAGGAAATATCCATTTGCGAGTAAATTAAGTCAGATTATTGGGCTGTCTGGGTAGTTAATGTCGAGCCCTGCATGATTTATGAATTTTGATTAGTGATTTGCAAATAATTTGTTGCGTCTATGAAGGAGTATTTTGTCCAATTAATGCATAAAATATGCAGGATTCCTGCGTCAGGTAAAACCCTGTATTTATTATTTATAAGATTCATACGAGTATGCTAATTATTTTACTTCCATGTTCGTTTTCCAATTAAAGTGAGTTAGGTTTCCATGTTCGTTTTCCAATTAAAGTGAGTTAGGTTTCCGTAAAAGTTCATTGAATTGTAGCATAGTCTACCAGTTTTCTATGTTGGCCATCTAAATCGACCAACTATGCAGACATTGTGAATAAATAATCAGTAATATGTTTCAATTTGTATTCTACAATGTTATAAAATATGGATCGATTTACAGCTCAAATGATTCACAAGAGTTCCCTGACAGCTAAAACACATTATGGAAGGCCGTTATCATTTTATGGATGCAGCTTTTTGCCACCTGTTCCTGACATCTGGGCCCTGCTCCTTTCTAGCTGTAATGTCTGTACTTTCTGTCCGACGAATGCACAGTTACCAAGGATCAACACCGCACAGTGTAACTGTGCAAGCTTTGGACAGAAAGTAAAGAAATTACAGCTAGAAAGAAGCAGGCCCCTGGGATCGTCGCTATGCCAGTATGGAAACAATGCTCTGTGCTAGCCTCAATTACGGTATATTTCAACTTGTTTTAATTATTTCACAAAAAGTACCTATCAACATGTGAACATATATTAGACAGAGCATGAGCATCATGGCTTGGAACAAATATTGCTGCCAGAAGTAGTGGATGTGCACGGACTATGAAGTTATAAATCGATAGTGAAATATTTATTTGTCCATTCTCTGTTTACGAAAACCGGGGTACTCCTGGCACTTTAACATTAGTCTATTTTAGTATTTAGCAAGTGACATCTAGGTAACGCGGATGAAGAGAGTTATGTATCGAACGCGATTTGACAAAACTGCCCATTAGACAGAGAGCAAGATAGTAAAACACGTACAGGAAAACACAAGAGGTGTATCACAAGTCAGGCTTCTTTTTACCGGAAATGGAGGAGCTACTCAAAACTCTAATCCGCGCGTGCACCTCCACTACTCCTTGCAGCAAGGTTTGTTCCAAAACTATGACGATGATGTGAACGTGAACTTGATAGCTTTTGTTTATAATAAAATATGAGCAGTTAGATTATATTTACTTTGTCCCCTATATAAAACAATGCACTGTTGAAGAATTATATTCATGATTCGGAAGGTTTAGTGTATAATATTTAAAAGACTAGATTTAAAGGCATAATATTACAACTGCAAAATACATTCACTTGACATAGGCCGGCCTATATAAAATCATGTTTATGTAGGCCTACTGTAGACACATATCTAATGCAAACCACTGATAGACAACCTAAATACCGGTATGGTTGTATTGTTATTTGCTTCATTATGTCATGCAAGGGGGCGCACAGGCAACGTTTTCTCGCAATTCCTTCATAGTTCAGTTGATGCATCAAATACAAGATAAATAACGGAACGTTCCCTATATTCATATAAAACATTTAATATTTTGAAACTATTGAGTTATTTGTAATTATTACATATTGCGTTTAGGTGAATTATATAAATTAATAATTAGTATCTGCACACATAACCTCTTTTTACAGTATACACAGAGTAGTATTCTGTTGTGGCTAATTTTAAGTCTTGATACAAGCCCCTGGACTTACTATTTTCCTGGTTTTGCGAGGCAAGTCGCGGGAGCATGTTTAGAACGTTATTTTGGAAGTTGCTCACATGAATAGAATAATTATTGTCTTTTTATATCGAAATCCGTATATGCCTAAATGTATAGGCATATATATTAATTGGAGATCGTTCTATACCAATATTTATGTTGCCTTTTAATTATTGTGTCTGTCTGTTAAGATATGAGGTTTGTAGCCTATGCAGTCTCTCTAAATGTCTGATATTCTGCTACAATGTAAACTAGGTTTGATGGTCTATCAGAAGTAAGCATATACATAACATCTCTTTAGCGTTAAGAGCATCATGGAATGGTTCACTGGGAAAGTCGACGGACCATTATTTGCCCCGCGCAAACTTTATACCAGTCAGAATATCACGTCCTTATCATTATTGTCGGGGATAGGAGTTATAAAATATACCCCAGACCGTCTAACCAAATAAAAAATGGTACACCACCTTATAGCTGTTTTCTTTTTCTTTTCTTTTTTATCTTTTGGTGTGTTTTTTTATATTCTTTACATGTTTGGGATTTAGAGTTGCTTTCTAGATTAGTTCATTCATATCACGACTTATTAAGGGAAACCCACAACATACTAGCGTTGAATGTTGCAGTAAACCTACGAGCACCCGCTGGTACTGATAAGACCAAGGATGGATTGCTGCTCTACAGACAACGCATCCAATCAATATCGCGTGGTATCAGAAATGTATTGGAACCTTTGGCTCCGAAGTCCATGCAACGTTCAGCCACTGGTACTGCGCCCCCACCCGCCCTCGTTATAGTGTGTAACCGTTACTCGTAAATCTAACCAGCTAGTGGATTGCTATGACTGTGACTGTACATGTAGGCCTATGTTCCAAGGAAAGCGTCAGCCTATATTGCTCTGATTGTTGAGTCGTAGGGGGCTACGGTACATACAATCTCTGCATCTATGTCGTAGATTATTAATGCTAAATTAAAAGATAATAATAATTATAATGATTGAATGGAGTAGTTACAGACATGCATTTCATTAGTATCAAGACCGGGGTAGTTTGTGCTATACTCGCACAGTAAACATTAAATCTACCAAACACTCACGCAATAGCATGTAGACACAGATGCTGCACCAGTCATTAGACACTAGGGTAGCGATACTATAAGTAGGATTCTTTTAAATAGAGCCACTGTGGTTTTTTCAATGTGTAAATTATGGGTGTTTGAGTCGAGTTTGATTTAAGTTTTCGTGAACTTGTAAGATTTCGACCGGGCGCGCCCACACACACACACACACACACACACACACACACACACACACACACACACACACACACACACACACACTATATATATATATATATATATATATATATATATATATATATATATATATATCACCCGTGTTATTAACATTACTTTGGTGATTGTGACAAGAATAATGTCATCAAAGAACGATGAGACGAGCTTTAAGTTGTCAACACTTCCCGTTATGAGTTAAGAGCCTAATTGTATGTGCATTATTAACAACTATGCGATATCTTCACAGGCACGTGTCACTGGATAGTAGATCGAATCTACCAATGTTTTAAAAAATATTTAAAATATATAGGCTACTTATAGAAGACGACTGTACAAATTCTATATATTATTCATATTGTTATTTTTACTATTATCATGTTATTAGATCAAGTAATATTATTTAATATAGAAAAGTATATATTTTTAATCTTTTTTAAAACATTGGTAGATTCGATCTACTATCCAGTGACACGTGCCTGTGGATATATTCATGTTCAGAGAACATAGTGATATCATATTCACTGTTAGGGAACTCGGACACAACGAGAAATAATTCTTTACGAAAAATGCTCATTTCTTTAAGAAAAATGCTACTCTTTCTTTTCGATATGTATCAGTTTCTTTACAATGGAACACCGGGCTGTCGAGGTTTTATCAGAAGAAAATGGTAGCCATTTACATTTTCACAAAATACATCTCCATTTTATAACATACACATAATATATATTGAGTTGCATCAGCTTTATCTCTCTATCTACCTACTATGCAGCTAATTAGCAGTTCAATACTTTATAACGGAAACTGGCTAAAACAGTCTATTTTATGGTTTTAACGAAATTCCTATACCAAAAGAAGAAATGCATATCAAAAGTGAACGGTTATGATTATGTTTTATAATCGTATATATAGTCTTAAATTAAGAGTATTTGCATATTAATGATTAATGTAAAGTTTCTTGACGATATTACCAAGCCCACACATATCGAAAATAAACAGTTGGCTAACAGTGATATTACTATAGGAGAACAACCATTCCTGAAAGAGAATGTAGACGAGTTCCAGAATAATGTCGCAACACCTACCGTTCCTGAATTCCTATACGAATACGGGATGACTGGTGGGAGGAGTTTACAACTATACAAGAAATGCGATCATGGTTGTTTAAAATCATGTTGGCTAATTGTCAAACTGTCACCACTTAACCCATAAATATTGCCTTGCTTGTTTAACAAAGTTTTTCAATTTATTCTTATTTTTAAGCGAAAATATCACCAAACAAACATAACACTGAAAAGAAAATAATAAAACTATAAATAGAGTTGTAATGAATATTCACGAATGAATATTAAATCACGAATATTCGAATTGTAAAACAGCATTCGAATATTCGAACACATTTACAGATGTTGTTGATCACATTATAAATTATTTTCCGTAATGCAGTTGAGACATTATCAGTCAGAAAACACAATAATTAAAATTTACTGACCATACATTCGTGATATGTGACAATGTTCTTTTGTATCGATAGGGTGACAATATGGCCAGAAATGTCACTGTGTAAGACATTATATGATAGGATTTCAAACGAATATTCGAATACGAATAGAAAACGTACAAACGAATATTCGAATAGAATTGTTACTATTCGTTTCATCTCTAATTAAAACTGATTGGATTCACCTATTGTAAAATAAAAACATAATTGTAGAATGAACATTGACATATCTATGTTTCGTTGAGAAAATATACACGGTTATAGAATATCTTACAGCTTTAGTCTTTTGCGAGAAAGAGAGTGTATTATAAATAGTAGTCCCAAGATAGTTAGACTATACTCCGTTACCGTTTTTACTTTATCTCCATGATGACGACTAGAGTGATCTAGGATATACGTCGAACGATATATATAGGCTACTACACATATTCTGAATCGTAGGAGTGGCCAATATTGAATATAATTCAATTTCTACTCCACATAATACATGTATGTGGAAATGCACTATCTCAGTAATCCATATAATTATCCATATAATTGTCGTTTAAAATACGGTATACACGAACACTAGTATGTTAATAACGAATGGGCGTTAATTCGTAATTCTACAACTTTCAAAGCTGGAGTATAGACGGGCGTAGCTGATGATCAATACCACCCATGCTACGAGCTATTGGGTCCAGGGTTCGGACTGTAGTTTGTATCATGTGTACTGTTGTCCATTCCTTTAGATATGATCAGATCTGACGGTAAGGTGTGATTATAATTAAACGTTGACAATTACCTTCGTGAAGTCTGTCCAGCCAATGTAGGGACTCATGCCACGTACCGGTATACTATTGTGATACAGTGATTTCCAAAGAATATCTAAGCGAACATACGTATACGTGTAGTCATGTTAGCTAAATATTTTCTACCCATACACAAGAATTATTTTCTACCTATATACGCAGGAATGTATTTTTCAAGATTTATGAATTTAAACCAGAATTATATAATTTTATAATGGACATATAGTTTGATATTAGTAGGTATTTAATTTACACTGTAACACAGACATTCATATTGAGGTATTTGAAGAAGTATATGATAGTTGACTGAATGTATGCTAATAATTAATCTCTGATTACGTTTATTAAAAACCAGTCGCTGTTCTGTGAAACAAAATTCCATACGTGAAATGCAACACTGTCATCACGTTTTACATTATTTAAATTCACTTTAAATAATACTAATACCAATTTACCAATGGCTTTCTTGAAAATAAAAAGGTTTTATTAATGCGTCAATGATGTCAAGAATTGCTTTGGAGTTGAGGTGGTTAATACCCATTATTGAGTAGAATGTTGCAATTAATTGTTAAATTGTTGAACCGTTGACATAATGAAACATAAACGTTTTCCAACAAAATACCTTACATGTAGTGTCCTATACTTTTACTAACAAAGTTTACAAACATGTTCTGCATTGTGGTTTTGCTTGAAATACACCCTACTTTCAACATAACAAACATGCTTACTTTTCACTTTAATCAAATGTAGGGCCTACCTGTTTTACTAGTGACAAGGAACCATCAAATATCAAATTTCTCAACGGTATAGGTTAAAATTATCTTATTTCAAGAAATACTACGCTTTAAGTTATGCATATGTCCCTATTGCTGGTCTACTATAAGCCATTCCTGGGGCACCTTGGTGCCACTGAGGGTTCGTGTGTGTGTGTGTGTGTGTGTGCGCGCGCGCGCGTGCGTGCGTGTGTGTGTGTGTGTGTGTGCGTGTGTGTGTGTGTGCGCGCGTGCGTGCGTGTGTGTGTGTGTGCGTGTGTGTGTGTGTGTGTGTGTGCGTGCGAGTATGTACTTGTCATGCATGGACGACACCTGTACAACGGACGTCTGTAAAGTGTCCAAAGCACATGGACATAACTAGGGGAAACATGGACATGAGACAAGTTTGTTACTTTCGAGAATACTCAGTCTTCTAATTGTTCTGAACTCTAAATGCCTAGCACAGAAGCCCGGATGTTGGAATGCACCTAGCAGTTATAACCTTAAAACCATGCAACTTTCTACTAAGCGTGAGTTGAAGGAACAATAACAGATGTAAGTGTTTATTTCCAACTATGGACGTAAATGTATATGTGACGTCACATTAGGCTAAACACAATGGCAAAAACATTAAACCACATTGACAGTAAATATTGCCATTTCTGTAGACCAAAATGTACTTCGAGTATGTTGTGAAGTGTAAAATTGGGAGTACCATAAGTGAGTATTGTCATGCGCACTCTGTATGCTCTTCACGATCGCTTTGAGAGTCTATTTATGTACGACTGACGTTCCGGGGAATCTCGAAAGGAAACAGGCCATAGAAATATTGCAATCATCTAAAATAGATTAATATAATATTAGTTTAAACAATTTTAGTATATCTAAGAGTGAATAGGTTTCGCAATACGTGATGATGACACCCGTAGTTGCGGGGATTATTCCAATGTGTTGAAATACATTTCTATAATTATTCATTTTATCCATTTAATTTATACTAGAGAATTGAGTCAGCACCAAGTCTATAAGACATTAAGATGTACCCTTTGTGTTACGATGTGAAAGTATGGCGTAACCCCGGATCTACACCCAAGATGTTCCAACTACATGTATATGTATGTTGAAGTGAAGGTCCAAAATGGTGTACAAGCAATGATAAACTTCAACGTCCAATGCAAGATGACATATAAGAGCGGTATATGTAAGAGAACTAAGACTATGCCAACTAAGACCTATACTACATGTATGTATCTTGCTTTCTATAAGAGTTTGTAAAGGTTCACATTAAAACTCCTTTTAGTACTTGACTATACGCCAAACATATATTAATATCTGACAACTGTTTTCCCTTTTATCCCATGCGTCAAAGTTCTTTAGTGGTGAATCTATTTTTAATGTCTTTCTCCTGATAAACGCCTTTACCCAGACTTAATTCCCGCCATTACTTACCACCGTCTTAACGCTCTAGAGAAACAACACCACGAAACAAAGTCCTTTTGCACGCTATCACTGTCATTTTGTCGAAATTTGAGCATAGGTTCGAAAACTACTTCATAGACAGACGACCGCAGTCTGTTATTTAATGCTATATTCTGGCGAGAGATTTAATAGCTTTCTGGCTCGGCCCTCCGCGTTACGACCAAACAATCGCATGTAGCCACCACGGTTATTGACTAATTTACATACTCATCTAACGTCGGCTAGCCAACAGGGAACGCCGGAGCACTGAGCAGCGTCATCGAGCAGACAATCAAACTCAGATGATCAAATTTTGAAGAAATTTCGCATTTCCTTGCTTTCACCTTTGCACCGAGCTGTGTAATTGTGAATAAATGGACCCACTAAAGGCAGCACAGTGAAGAGAATAAGGGTAACCATTGAGTTAAGTGACGCTCGGGGCAACTTGTTTACGGCTTTGGTTTCAGGCTATACGCAGATGCGAAAATATTTTTAATAATGTCAAATATATAACGATGTCGGTGTTGACACGCAGTGTCCGTTTATTAAAACATCAAATATAACATCAAAGTAAGCCTTACTCATCAACACTTGGTTTAGGATTTATAATTTACATTGTAATGGGGAATCTGTCTTATTTTCATTGAAAGCAGCTAGCATCGTTCTTTCTGGTGTGAATTTCTTTTATTGAGCCAGTACTGGCAGTAGACATGTCTGACACTACTGCCATACTAGTGGCTAGTCAAAGCAAAGCAAAATATATTTTAAATACATTGTATACCTGTATATACAACACTATCAACACTATCTACACTATCTACACTATCAACACTATCAACACTATCAACACTATCAACACTATCTCCGACCCTACGGAACCCCGCCTTGTAATGAGTTGTGCTAGTAAATTTGTCTGTCTATCTTATCCTCGCCCACCCGACTCACCACAACCACCACCACTATCATCACCACCACCACCACCACCACCATCATCACCACCACCATCATCATCACCACCACCACCACAGTCCACCACCATCATAACCACCACCACCACCATCATCATCATCACTAAACATCAATTACATCCAGACTAAAGACTCGTCTGTTGTAAACCACCTTCCACGAATGGCATGAACTCGCTCACCTTCAAGGGCTTCGGGTTGCTGAATGGATAAATCGCTATATAAATAGATTACCTATAGTATATATTAAACAGTAATAATCTAGACATCGACATCGCTCAATGCTCTGCATATCATAAAATAACGAGTACGACATTTGACAAGCCAGAACACCAAGGGTATCGTTTCACAGAGCTACAGCCGCTAAGAGACCATAGCACTCTCTTTGCCGATAGCTAATCAGCTGCTAATACATTAATCATTTACTAGTATGTTCTCGTAGCGATCTTACGAACAGTTCGTAGCCATACTAAAGAATCTCTAAGATTGTCGTACGATCGTAAGAACGTTTCGAAAATAGATCCCACGAGACATAGTGAATGTAAATATTTTATCTTTCATCCATAGCATAAACTACTCTAATTTTTTAAGAAAGTTAGTTGCCAGACGCCATCACTTTGACATCTACTGCTGATGTCCTCGCGTGCCCCCGTTATCACGATCCAGTCAATGGTGTATTTATCATATTCATCTTTAGGAATGAATCACTGCTTAAATATGCCTGTACAATTGTGTTAGAATGGTAATGTATGTCCTCAACCGACTCCATAAACCAGATGAACTTGTACAGAGTTATGTGGTAGCGGACATTGTATGGTTTACCTTGGACACTTATTTAGAGTTGTACAGAGTTATGTGGTAGCGGACATTGTATGGTTTACCTTGGACACTTATTTAGAGTTGTACAGAGTTATGTGG
>JAUTBV010119042.1:0-13290 GCA_032361325.1 Lepetodrilus fucensis
TTTTGGGCCTTATTTAAGTAATATTTTAAACATCGAGTTGTGCTTAGGGTAACGAAATATGGATGTCCGACCATACTACTAGCCTAGTTTCCGTTTGGCCCTATTAATTTCCGGGCAGTGACTATGCCAAGTATTACTCACTTCTCCGGCCATTACCCTGCTATGTAAGCTATGGGAGGGATATGCGCGGCCAACTTCTGTGGAACACCAACTCTCAACATTCTCCTCGAAAAGCACATGTCAGTAATCCAACTGGACCTCTGTATACGGATAAGACATCACTGTGTTTGAATCTGCTGTCTGCTGAAATAGTTTTAATATTGCCACTGTGATTACGGCTGGAAATGATTGTTACAGTTTAATCTGTTTCGCATTAAGAGTTCGACTTTTCACTTCAACCGACTGTTTCATTAGCTTTCGGTTTGAAAACTATCCCAAAGAAGGAGTTTGAAACGTGCTGGTGGATTATTCTCATTACCCTCTTACTATCGCCCCACCAAATATAGTTTTCTGTCCCTTTCGCCCCACACAATATTTTAGCGAGTGTCTTTCTTGGTAGAATCAGATACCTATACAATTTCGATCTAAATGCCGTTGTTATCCATCGTTTGACAAAGTATGTAAAATGTGAAGCGTGTCAGTAACAAATTATCTTAACCTTAAAAAACCCTTTTAAAAATAGGTTGGGAGAAATGTAAAAAAATCTGTATGGGGTGAAAACGGACATTGCATAATTTAGATAGGTGTAGAAAAGTCACTGGGTGCGCAATGTATATGGGCAAAACATCTACCACCCTGGTGGTAAAATCTACAATTTTCAGGGGGTCACACAGATACCTTTAACATTGAAGATTTTCAAAAGACCCCCGGACCCTCTATTATTTCGAACACTGCACCCCATATAGATTAATCTTGATTTGGTTGTCATTTGTCGTTTTTGGTGTGTGTGGTTAAATTCTGTGGTTAAGATGAAGATCATGGCCTCCTTATTTTCACTAGATTTAGCAGCTAGCTGCTTCGTTTCAAAATGTATCTTGGAATTCCACGATAAGTTTCAATTTGGAAACCGAATAATCAAATATACAATCATGAGCTACTTTGTGACCCAAAAGCACATTGCAACACTGTACAGATATTGGTTGCAGGTATCTTTCCAAGTAAACATGGCCTATATTGTCATAAATGGGATTAAATATTAGGGAGCAGATCTTGTGATCTGTATTGCTTTTATCCATGGCATTTATTTTGGTCAATAAAATGTTTTAACAGTTTTATACAATAGCGAAACGTTAAGAAAAGTTAAAAGAAACCACACAACTTGACTCTATTCACTGTCAATGTACTTGCAGACAAATTCACTTTGAGAAGACCAAGTTCACGTTGGATGGAATCATTGGCGAGCCATTTGGAGCAACATTTCGAATTCACAATGGTCAGATGGTGCGAATGTCGGATCCTGACCAAATACTCAATGAAATGATGGAAGCGGACAAGCAAGGTTATTTCTCATTATTTGAAATTCTTGTGTCTGATTGTAAACATGTCAGTGTTTTTTATGGACTATTTTTATACATTACCGTAGTTTGTATTTTTACTCGTTTCCAGTCATCAATTTTACTATATCTTGATTTTGAAGAATTTATTCTTGTTTTAATCAATAGCATCCAGTGGGAAGGACAACCGTGACCTTGTGGCAGGGGGAGACAATCAGAAACTTTCTCAGGAGGATATTCTCAAAATGAAAGAGGAAGGAAAAAGTGGCACAGTGAGATTTAGAGCGTGATTGATTTGATGATCCATCTTCCAGAAGACGTCTTCTTGCTGATCGTTTTGCGGCAGAAGACGTCTTCTTGCTGATCGTTTTGCGGCAGAAGACGTCTTCTTCTTCTGGCAGACAAATTCCCGCACTCCATCTCCATAGCAGGGGCGCATAGATGAACATTTCTCTTCCTAGAAGACACCAAATCGACCACACCCTATATATGTTTATTAATCAAGGGAAACTTGTAATTAAATATTTTACTGCAAACTGATATGTCACGCCTCACAGTGGTTATCGATCATGGTCTAATGTTTTGTCTTTTGTCTTTTTTTTTTACCAAGGAAATTATCCATGAGTTGGTGACAAACAGTGAGACATTTGATAACAAGACTGAATTCTCGCAACGGAAATACCTAAAGAAAAAGATGAAAAAGTAAGCAAACTAAGTTCTAATCTTGTCAATGAACACATATTATCGGATAATCATAATAGAGGAATAACAATGTTAAACAATGGATGAGCAATATTTACTGTGGTTTTTTTTATGTGCTACAAATATATTTATTTTGATGTTCTACAAATATCAGACATGGCAATTTTCCTGCCAATCTGCGGAAATGTGCCGATTTATTTGTCCAGAGGGTCGATTTATTTTCCGTGGACTTTGACTTGGGGCCTGCAGCTCAGGGTTGTTTTCGTCTGATATCCCAATTGTCTGTTGCCATGCCGTTGCGTAAATTCTAAAAGCTTGAGAAAAATGCATGTTTATAACTTTGTAAGAAGATTTTTGTGTGTATTACATTTCAACATTTGTACAATGTTTCCATCCAGGCATGTGTTCATCTTCACGGTGTTGCAACCAAGTGCAAGGCTGCTGATTGACATGGTATACACTAGACATCCAGAGAAGATTGGGTGAGTATCAGAGTGCTTCTTATGTCTTATGCCTGTTTAGGGCATGATAAATAATAACATATCAATGGTACATGTATATCTACCTACAGTATGTATATACACGTATAGGTTTGGCATGAAATAGTTTTGACACCTCTAATTGATTGATCATATTGGTAAATACTAAGATTTAGAATGACAAGCAAAGCAAACTCCAATTTGGTATTTTATACTGGCAAAGGTTTATTTAGCTATCAGCAAATATATTGAGAAACTATTATTTTATGCACAGGGGTGACAGTGAAAAACAGTATGCCTATCATTGGGCCCAGAGATTACGAAAACATTTTGAATATGATTTCATGCGCAACTCAAATTTTGTATGAGGATTTATGAACAAAACTTTCAGCTTGAGCATGAAATCATAACCTCTGGGCCAAATGTATTTAAAGAACTGCATCAGAATGTGGAGATTTAGTCTTTTGGCTTCGTCTGTCAAGTTCTATCCATGTCCTCAATTATTTCCTTATAATTTATTTTTAGATATTTACGTATCGACAGTCTATCTCAGATTCTGACACACGCTAACATCATGGCTGGTGTGAACGTCGCGATCGTGGATACTCTTCAGGGATTGGTTGTCGGCTCTGTCATGGAGAGAATGGGAGGTATGAGGGTCAAGTGATTGTGAGACGACATTTAAATTGTTGCACATCTCTGTTTCTTTCTTCCAAACTTGCTTATTAATCGCTGATTGATACTTGGTCGAGAATCTGAACAACTTAATGTTGAAACGTGACCTAGTCCAGAGATTATGAAACTTTTTGAGTAGAATTTCATGCTCAAGCTCAATTATTTGTGAACACAACCAGTGTTCAAAATTACCGCTGGAAACCTACTGGCCCGAATAATGATACAAATAACAAATGTTTACAAAAAACATGAATCTTTACTGGCACTTAGGATACCTTTAGCATTGGGTGAAATGGCCGTGCCACCGGGCCAGCAGTAATTTCAAACACTGAACACAACCTTGAGTTGAGCATGAGTTTGTACTATTGTTTTTAAAACACAATGTTTTAAATTTAAAATACAATGAATTTGTACTCAAAAGAAATTTCAGAAGATCCTCAGACCAGTGCTTTTTATTAAAGTAAACGTTTACATTATTTTAAGATTTGATGTTTCTGCTTGGCTACTTATGAAATTCCTGATGATTTAATTTTCAGGTTTTGGCCGGGTGGTACAATTTTACCCTGGATCCGATCTTAACAGGTGTGTCTGTTAGATAGAATCTGATACATTCTTATTCTTGGCATGTATATATTTTTATGGATTCTTACCAGAGATGGGCTTGTAGAGCAGTGATTTCCATTCCAAAATTGTATTTTTGAGGTACTCCCAAACATGTTCAGAAAAGAAGAAATTGTATTATTGCCAGCTAGGCCTTTGATGATATTTATGATAATTTTATAATGTTTATTACTCTTTTTCAGACATATGCTAGACAGTTTCAATTTCCCACCGAGTTTCAAAGACCATTTGTACAATTTCGCACTAAAGAATTTGCCGCAACTAAAATTGATCGACGACGACACAGATCCAATTACGAGTGTCTCTGGGAATTCTTCGAGTTTGGCAACAAATGCTGAAACAAGTGTTTCAGAACATAGTAAAGACAGTTATTCCAATGTTGGAGAAGGAACTTCAGATTCCTTAATGGAAGTCGACAAAGAGGAAAGTGGCGCCAGTGAGAAGGGAGATAACTCTAAATTAGATTTGGACGGAAATGCAAATGGTGTGGAGGGAAAGAGGAAGAGGAATGCATCAGTATGAATATTCTTCGTCACGATGAATTAATAATATCATTAATAATATAGTCTTTAGCATTTCAAGTACTGTAAATCACGAAATTAATGCGTCACTAATTTAATACGACCTCAATGCAATACATATTTTTCACCAGTTTTACCTATAATGCGCAGCAATTAAATGCGACCATGCGTCGGTCGCATTTTTCGTATTAGTATTCTGCTCACATTAATTTCATGATTTACGGTATGCATTAACATGGAGTTATGGACTTTATAAAGGGACTATTTATTTATTTATCATTTGGATTAAAGTTGATGTATTTATTCATCCAGGGAGACGACAAGAAAGCAGCGAAATCCAAAATACAGGAATATGTGAAGCACTTCATTCTACAGAAAAATTTCGACTGGTAAGAATTCTGGCAGCAATTCTATTAAAAAGTATCAATTGTTAATGTTCATGATTAATATCATTTGGAGTGTTGTCATCCAGGGACAAATGTTTGAAAAATATGTGGGTCTATAGGTCTTGGACCGACAAATTCAATGAAGGAAAGTACTTAGTTTTTGTTGTTGTTGTTATTGTCGGTCCCGTGGGCTGGGGAAATTACTGACCAGCATAATAACTTTATTACGAGAGTTTTTATCAAGAACGAGTCAGTATTTTTTAGATTTTGTGAACACAACCAAGGACAAGGAGGTACAGACAACCATTTAGCACGGCCCAGTTAAACCCACTAGCCTGAAAGAGGGAGCTGGGTTGCGTTCAAAGACACTAGTGCTGATGAGTAAGCCACTTGGCTAAACTGGTTCCTTGTCCCATGTACGGTTCATATGACTCATACAGTGGCTAGTTTGGTAAGCCGCTTGCGTCTTTGAACGCACCACTGATGTGCACTGATCTTCCTGTTTGGATTACAGTGTGATTGTCGCCTGCAAGTATCACCCGACGCCCATCGTGTTAGCGCTGCTGGAGTATGTGGCGCCATCCAGACCTGTTGTGGTGTACTCGGCTCACAAAGAGGTCAGTATCAGTACACCAAGACCAAGACCTAAAAAAATGAGTCGTCATGACTCACTAAATATTATTGCGAGTCATTGCTAAAAAAAAATAATAATCGAATGCAGTCAAACTGTTTCTTTGCCATTTTGACAAGCCAACAACATTGATAAATCCACATGATGAGCCATGCCCATATACCTATCAGCTGATCAGGCAGGTTCTAAATTTAGATTGGGACTATTCTACTTTCATTTCACAGACTTGGCATGGCTGTTTATAAACAATGTAAACTCAATATGGGGTTTATGAAAACTTTTAGATCATTTATGAATTTTTACAAAAGGGAAAAAAATAAAAGTTTTCCATTGACTATTTGACTCTTTACGAGTTATTATTTATTATCGACTATTTCTTGGTGTTTTCAGGCTCTCATGAACTGCTACACATGTCTAAAGGAGAGGGGAGGCGTTCTCAACTTACGACTGACGGAAACCTGGTACCGGGAATATCAGGCAAGTACTATAAATGCTCTTGTCATTGCACATGAATGAAGTACAGGTATTTACATAGGATGCACTGACTATAGAGTGGCAATGCAGTTATCATCCTTGGTGCTTGCAGGTTTACAGATGTTGCAGGTTTCCTCCTGCTCTATATTTCCTCCTGCTCTAAGTCGTGATATTAGTGAAAGATACTAGAAGGCGACTCTAAACCCCCAATTAAAAAAGAATAATAATAATAATACTTATTTATTTATTTAAGAAAATAAAAAAGAATAATAATACAAATATATTTATATATAAATAAATTAATAAACATAAAAATAAATTAATTAATTTTCCTTGTACCTCGCAGGTGTTGCCAGCTCGAACTCACCCAGACATGCAGATGACAGGCACTGGAGGATATCTGCTGACATGTACCACTGTCGCCACGTGATGACACGTCATCCAGGCTAACATTTGACCAATGGCATTGTCACCATTTCATCGGGCCCCCCAAAAAAAGTATCCATCATCTTTGACCAGGAGGGATTTGTAGGACTACAACTTTGTACAAACTTATAGTGTAAATCTAATCATCTTGTATCTTTTCATTATGTTCATAGTGAATATCAACATTGAATAAATTACATTGATTACTATTGAGTTGTATGTCAGTTAGTTATACTATTAGATGCTGATGGACATGGTAGGTGGTAGCACAATCTAATCAAAAGCAGATATCGTTTCACTCCTTAAAGGTATAATATCACAGTTGATAGGCCTGTATAATGGACAAACAGATTTCGATCTGAGATTAATTACGCTTGATTTATCCACCCCAAAGTTGTTATTTACTGATGTACTTAGTCTCCAGTACTCCATAGTTATAAAAAAAGTTCATCTATTTATCTTGTCTTTGATGCATCAACTGAACTATGAAGGAATTGTGAGAAAACGTTGCCTGTGCATATTATTTGTTTAAGTCGTACCACTGAGTTATGTCCCCTTGCATTGAATTAATGAAGCAAATAACAATATGACTATATTCAGGTCGTCTATCAAAGTAGATATTTGTCTACCAAACGGCAGTGGAAAAGTTTTTGGAAGTCCAAAAATGATTTTATGTATGTCAAGTGAATGTATTTTGCAGTTGTAGCCAAGAACTAGTCCAAAACAACCATAAATATCTGTGATATTATGCCTTTAAACATTTTCAGATCTGATTTTAAAGAGATTGGTACAGCTCTAAACCCCAATTCCCAAAATAATACAATGATGCAATCCCAGTTTGTACAGTCGCAATGATTAGTTTCTCAATATCAGCCGGTGATTACAACTTTGCTACATGTCGCATGATGAATGGATCGTATACATCAAGAATAGACAATGTGAGAAAAGAAGAAAATAACGACACAGAAATAACCAGAACTTTTATTACATAGTAAATAACTTTTAACTTTTAACTTTTAACGATGGAAAGGTTCAACATTCAAAAGCCAAGAAGGCTATACATGAGTTATTTTGTAATGAAGGCTTTATAACATTTTTACAGGCATACATCTTTGCAATCCTTTCAAAAGTTGGTTATCCATCATGACATTGAGAATGAATTACTGCAGGAATATTTAATGCAAAACATGACAAACTTTGAATTGTTAGTTACAAAATATACATTTATGTAGATATTTGCTTTACATATATTATAATACATGTACCTGTGAGCGAAATAAAATACATCCCAAATTAATTATATTATTCCCATAATAAAATAATCCTAAATGTTAAATAATTGCCATAATTGTATGCTACTTTAACTCTCTCAATGCAACCAGAGATTCCCAAAAGAGCAGTACCTGTGCCTAATCCAGCAGGAAGAGGGTTAATTCTGGCATACAAGAAAAGCATTCTAAAAGAAATTAATTTCACACCTCAAAAGACACACCACATCATGTTATTCCCATGATAATAAAATCATATAAATGTATCACTAAATTATAAATTATTGCCATAGAAACATTTAATTTATATGCTACTTTAACTCTCTCAATGCTGAAGGTAACTGGAGATGCCCAAAAGAGCAGTGCCGGTGTCTAATGCAGCAGGGAGAGTGTCAAATATGCCATACGAGAAAAGCATTAAAAACAAATTTCACACATCAAGATATGGCAAATTATGGTTTAGAAGCTTAAGGAATGTTCATAAACATAAGCAGAGCGTGTTGAAAAAGTACAATAGAGTATTGTATCAAAATATCAAGTTTGGTATTGTAGTGACATTGTAAATAAACTACACACATACAATCGACTCGGCTCTTAAACTGTCGCTGCCCCCCAAAAAGTTTTGTATAAAAATCGTATCGAACAAAACACACTAGAGCAATGTAAATTGTACGGTTATATGAATGGACCACATAAAACAAATAATTTTACTAAGAAGATACCTTGAAGGTATATACTAGTACGCGTTGAATGCAAATAGAAACACGTACTAGTATATGCCTTCAAGGCAAATAGAAATAAAGCATCAATTTAAAGGCGCATTAACATAATACATTCCAGATGAGAAAGCGTATTCAAACAAATTGCATAGCATTGTTAGTTATATACTTTTGCACTTTTGATAGTGGATTAATAATAAAGATATAGTTATTGCAATACATATTATTCCAAATGGACTGAAAAAGTAGATTTTTTAGACTGGTGCTTGTTTTGATGTGATGTGCATTTAGTACTACAGTTTGCAAGATTTTCGGTGCCATCATTGGTGAGAGTATTTCCTGAAATGGTGTGCATTACATGCCAGTAACACCCGAGGACTGTGTGTTAACTGTCATATACCACGACAAAAATACACAAATAAAACTTTTATACAAAATATAATATTTACTAGTATATACTTGTGCAAGGGATTTTATGAGCGATTCATTCAAATGCCTACCATTTGAAATCAACTACAAAACTTTAGGTTAGGCTTTCGTCGGCTAGGTGGCCTAATCGACTAGAGAGCTAGAAATGCAAGAGTTCGAGAGTTTGAATCCCGGCAATTGAATATTATTATAAAATGATGTTTGAAAAACCCAGCAAACACACGTTCATGCGTTATTACATTTGCCGCCGTTAAAATAACACACGGACAAATGTTAATAATGCATGGAAAAGTGTTAATAACACATAGACAAATGTTAGAAACACACGGAAAATGTAATAATGCACTCCTGATAATATACTCAAAGCACACATGACAGTGTGTTACAAGAAGGAGTGCACACCCTGGAGGGATATATTTAATTTTTATCGCTGAAGGCATATCTGTCTGAAAGACTGCTGTCGAATGAATCGTCAAAATTGATGGAAAGGAAGAATACTTTTGAGGCAAGATACCGGTATAATATGGAAGATGTTATTAGAATGCAAAATATTTACAAACGAATGGACCTGATATTTCTATTAAAAATATAGGAATGTTTCAATTAACCCTCTATGCTGGAGGCAACCAGATATGAGCAGTGCCTGTGCCTAATCCAGCATGGAGAGGGTCAATACAGTTTCAAACCATTGTACAGATAATAGAAATGTATAATAGATTTGTTATTCTCACAGGTTGATCATTGTATACAATAACTTTCACTATTCTAGTAAGTAAAAAGTAAGTGATTTCTGGGTTTGCAACCTGCTATAGGAATAAAGCTGTATCCTAAAGAAATAATGTAATCCTCTCCCTGCTGAAGGCAACCAGAGATGCCCTTTTGAGCAATGCTTTTGCCTAATCCACCAGGGAGATGGTTAAATAAATACTGTGATTCTTTTTCCAAGATGTATTAAATAAAACTGTCTTACATTTACAGTAAACTTGTACATTTGTCAACATACAAGGTATTTATTTATAATGATTTTAAATAAGCACAGTGGTAGAACGTTGGACTTCAGAGCCAAAGGTTCCAGGTTCAAATCCCGTCCCGGGGGCTGGGCATCAATGTTTGCGAAAGTTACCTTTCTGACGCGATATTGATAGGATGCACTGACTGTAGAGTGGCAACGCAGTTATCATCCTTGGTGTTGTCAGTACCAGCCGGTGCTCGCAGGTTTACTGCAACTTTCAGTGCTACGGATGTTGCGGGTTTCCTCCTGCCCTAAACTGACAAGTTGTGATATTAGTGAACGATTCTAGAAAGCGACTTTAAACCACAATTCAATAATAATAATAATAATATTCATTGTCTTTATGACAGGCTATACACAAGTTCATTTCCATGCACTGGGACACATACTTATTGTTTCAATGAATCCTTTCATAAACACCAATAAATGTAAAAGTGCACTTATGATGAAATACATGTAACAATATTATAGCTACAATCAAAATATACCTTTAAGGTTTTTCTCTCTAAAAATAGCAATTTGAGCAATTATGTATACACATTCCAAACAAATACACACAAATATTTACAGTTCAACATTTATCCACATCTGCAATTAATAGGCAACAATATATACCACAGTCACAGAAGATCAATCATCAAATTATACAAAGACAAACAAGTTATTGATGATAATAGTAATAAGTTATGGATTTCAAATATCAAGATATATTATAATAGTATACACACAACAATATCATATATGCGCGCACACACACACACAAGCCAATGTTCGCAAATATGTATGTGCCACATCTTCAATAAAGATTTGCTATTAATCACAGTAGTGTTTATGTATTACTGAATAATAACTATTTAACCCTGTAAGTGTCATGTATTACCATTACTGACAATAGTGTCATATCTTGCTCACTAATAACAACATTACTGGTATATTTTAGCAGCTATTAACTATAATGGTATTGGGTTTCTCCATTACCAACCTTATAATAATACTTATGCTTCACAGTAGTGTCATATATTGCTCACTATTAATGACAATTTATTGTTGTTCATATATTGGCAACTATAACATGATTATGTTGAATAATTAGAATAACCCACTCGATACGAGTGATTACGGAAAATATGTCCAGAGAGAAATTAATGTTCAAAGTTCCTCGCTTAAACGTATCTTGTGGGTTATTCTCTAATTAAGCGTACTGTAGTGTTGTATGTTGCTCACTATTAACCACATTAATATTGAATACATTACCAACTATTAACCATAATACCGTCATATTATATAACGGTACATGCACTACCTACAATACTCAACACATTAACTAAGGGCCAGTAGTATTTTTGGATGTATTAATTTAGCTTTATATTCTTTTAAAAACAACAAATTCACTACAAGCGTCTATAGCAAGTAGCGGGTACCAGGAGTTCACGTATTTAGGCCCCGGGCTTAATTACGGAAAATGCCACTTTTGGGATGGAATATTTTAATCCGAAATTAGGCCCAGGACTTCAATTCAGAAATACCCATTACAGTATGTTATGTATATGTTTTGTGTTAACAGACAAAATATTATAGTTGGCACTTATTTAATTGAAACAACATATTTGTGTCTTGCTGTCTGTCCTTGGTGCGTAATCTTCCGTCCAATGAATGGTAAATTTCAGTGTATTATCTGAAATATTCATGCTCCTTTTCAGATCAAGGACCTTATTTGCACATGGGATTAAACTCTAATATTTAATCCTAATTTAAACCCATATACGGATAGAGCTCCCAATTTTATGCCAATCGGACAAATTTTGGGTGGGCCTATGTACTCCCGGTACTCCTTGAAGAACTTGCACACACATTGTAGGAAGAATAACACCAGATTCCTCAAGCCAGTAGAAAGTCCCCCCCCCCCCCCACCCCCCCACCCCCAATATCTGCTGGTCCTTAAGTAATTTTGTTGAATATATTAACCACAATAGTGTCATGCATTACGCTATTAACCACATACCCGGTAAGTATCAAACAGTACACATTATTTACAATAACATAATATCACAGGGGTAATAGATTGAAAGAAACAATCACAATTTTCACTGTTATGGATGACCCCTGACCTTTGGTCCAAGGCACAGCAAAGAAAGCTTGTCAAGGATGAGTGCAACATTATTTCTTTTAAAGGCACAATGACATAGGTCATATTCATAGATGCATACATAGCGTTAAATATATACAACAATAAATAGTCGTGAGTATTTATCAGTTCCATCCTCATATTATTTAAAAATATAAAGCATCCTTTTATTAGAAATATATAATACAAAAATATAGAAAAATAATAGAAATGATAATGGGACAATATTTGTGCTTGCTGCCTTGTTTTCAACTGCCTGATAGAACAAGGAATGTGTTGACAACATATAAATACTGTACAACTGAGTTACTTTCTATGCCGATTACCAGATTTAATTATTTTTGACGCAATATTAACTTTGGTCCTTCGAGAAAAATAATTAACTGACATTTAAAGGCACACATTCACAAATTATTCATAACAAATTATTGACATACCTTTCTTTGTAAAATATGTTGATCTAATAGCAGTTTTTAGGATAATGTAATGTGTGATTTTGATTGAATTCGTATTTTACATCGCAGCAGGAATATTCCACCCATATATGACTGTAATGTGCGAGTTCGCTATTTAAGTTATTGATTATAAACAGTGATGGTAGTTGGTTGAATAAGATTCTTGCGTAGATAAATCAAATTTATACAAATTTAATGTTTTACCTTAATTAATTCAATTACAGTGCACTCTGCCAATACCGGAACTCATTGGGACCAAGATAATATGCCAGTTTTGAGAGAGTGCCGGATTACTCAGTTTATCAAGAGTTCCGTTAGACTTTGGTCAATGTCATATGCAACTATAAGTTGAATCATCCGTGCTAACATATATGTATCTCACACATTATAAGACACATAAGATGATGTGATACTAGCAATCTAGCTCTATTTACACAAATTATATACAAATATGTACTTAAATTTACTATAGCACATCTAACTCTAAAAAGAGTCATCGTAATTTAGTCAGTGTACTTGCATAGCAATTCCCATTGATCAACTGTGTGTCATCTTCAAATAAATGACATGCGTCCGGAAATGATTACAGAATGTTAAGCTGGCTAACTCAAAGGTGGGCAATTCAGTGAATATACGGGCTGACAGACAGTAATCCAATCGAATAACTTTGTTCCGCGACTATAGTACGATCAGCAACTAAACGGCCATCATTTAAAATAATAATTTGACTTCTAAGCCGGTTTATACAAGTTAAATTACATTGTACATTAACGCATCCGGTCCGCTTGTTGATGCCAGTATACGGAATAGAGAGATGCCGGTTTATTCAAATGTTAACCAATGATAAATGCACTGGTGCTGGTCGGGACTTTTA